>CM072154.1:15320274-15577004 GCA_036850595.1 Rhyacichthys aspro | reverse complement strand
CATATTATGGATTGGTTCTGTTGCTTTGTAATGTGCCCAGGGTGGATGTTTCTGACCAGGTCTGTCCAGGTCAATTTAATGCTTTATGCTGACAATATCTAAAAAGAGAAGACAGTGATGATATTCCAACATGAGCTGAAGACATAATCTTCACGCTGTCTAGAACATTTGATATAGCATAGCGAGTTGTGATAAACACATTTTAATCTCATTAACTTATAGTGGTTAAAAAACAAACCAGGCTCTTGATACAAACACAAAGCATGCGTTTGATGTGGCTTGGCAGCACTTGCTGGTAGCACAGGGGAGGCGAGGGACAGGCATGTTGTGACTGGTAGAGTGATAAATTGTTTGATGTCAGGATCTACCTTGCTTTTTGCACTCCCTCTTTAGCTCCATGTCACCATTTTCACAAGTTGCTTTTTGCAAGATTAAAAACTAAACAAACAGGATAAAAAAATCTAAAAAAATCATTCACAATCAAACATTCAGCAAAGTGGTAAAGAGGACTGAAAGAATCTGATGGAAAAAAAGGTTTATATGCCAAACTTAGGTTACACTGTAATTATATTTAATTTGTATCAAAGTGCAAACATCGAAAGTAAACCTGCTGAAATTATTTTAGATTGTCGTTCTCAACATAATAAACCCCCTTTATACCATTGAATCTTATACTGATATTAAAGTATTTACAGCACCTCCCTTTAGCCTTTTATTTGGGTCTATCATTTTGCATCTCTAATACTTTAACCTGTCATTTACTGCTTTGATCGGTGTTCTCTTTTTATTCAAACACTCAAACTTGTTTCTATCTGTCTTACAAAGTCTAAAGCAAAGCAACTGAGTATTAATGAAAGGGCAGTGGTGCCCAGAGTCGGGTAGTGACTCCAGGATTGGTTACTTATTCACCTGACATTTCAAAGAAATAAATAGTGCCCTTTAATAGCAACGATGTGCTATCTCTTTTACTGATCTAATAGCAACTTGCAGCAGGTGATTAAGGTTAAACAGTCAAAAGGCCTTCTTAGAAAAACACTTCAGAAGCAACACTACCTTCCTCCTGTCATCAGAATCAAAGGGCACAGACTTCCTTCATCCGGAGATCGCATTTCCCTTTGACTAGTAGCTTCATGATCACCTGCTTTTTATTTTTAGAGTCTCTCATGCTCATCTTATTGTTTTCTGAATGCAACACCTATCACATTGATAGTGTCAATATTACCCTGATGTAAAAGAAGTGAAGTGGTTGGCTTTGGTTTTATATAATAGACTGTGTGCATAGCATATGTCAGCTAAATAAATGGCCTCCTCCAGGTGCACCACAACACTGCACTGAAAAAAAGACACTAGCCATCTGTTGAATTTATCTAAATATCTTGCATATGACTTCCACAATTGTTTCATGTTTAGAAGCAAAATATAACAGTATCATGTTGGATCTATGCTATTTGCAGAGAAAGTGCATTAACATGTTATGCTCATGTTCAGCCGAGCTACGACTGTTATGTTTAGACAAAGTAATTCAATTAAACAAGGTGCTGATACGAATAATCACGCGATATCTAGCGTATTTTCGCGGGCTCGCACTGCACCTTGGGAAGAAGAGAGGTTCTCCTCGTGGCTGCTGCGCAGTTAATCTGCTCTGTTGGTAAGTACTGATGTCTAGAATAACTGTGAATATTTGCTAATACACAAGCAGTTGTTGCTTGAAATGCTAAAAATTGCTTTCGCTTATACAGGGTGATGAATTGCCGTGAAGTAATTTACTACAGTGCTAGCTTAATCTTAAACTTCAACTTTCACGTTGACGCCATTATTGTTACTGTCTGACAACGCAGCACCGCCATTTATGTTAGCTTTTAGTTTCACTAAGATATTTTTTGTTGGCCAAATCGAAGGAAATGTAACCATTGGTGTTTAAGGTAAATGTGAGAGCAGGGTCGTGTAATACCGTAGCGCGCTGAAGCAGCTAACCGTTTTGGCTAATCAGACAATGCCAGTTGCGACTCTAGAGCATGGATGTATAATTCATTCATGCTCTAATGCCTCTTTCACAGCTTCAGTCTTTCCCAGCAATGTTCCCGTATTTAACCGGAATAGTTTCATTAGTGAAAAGAGCCGAACTTATTTCCAAGTAAATATGAACTGGTATTTTACCGGGTCGAAACATAGTGATATTTCAGGGAATTTATTGTGAAGCCTGTGTTGTGAGCGAATGCAGCAACATTGTCGGAAAGGGTACATATTTACGCGATTTCGTCGGACAACAGTATACAATCTAAACGGACCCAAAAGAGGCAATAAAACGTCAGCGAATGATTAATTTGCGGTCTGGACGAAGAGGGTGAATGTCTGTGACCGCAGCTGAGAGGGACTGCAGCTCGTGCGCTTGGCTGTCTGTGAGTGCTTTGGGACGGGAGAGGGGCACACGGTAGCGCCCTGGAAACCATGTCAGGATACTTTCCCGTCTATTGTCACTCACTGTGAGGTGCAGCAGTCATTGTAAACAGGTTTAGCAGTTTCGTTTTTGTTCCGTGTGGCTGTTTATATTAATAAAACTCCCTTCTCATTGTGGAGAGGTGTAAGGGGCGTCAAAAGTGCTGCAATAGTTTGTAACAATATTTATAGATTATATGTAACCAAACTGTGATTTAAAAATTGATAGCAAAGCAAATTAAGTTATTTAGTCAGCAAGGAATGAAGTTGTTAACTGTGTTTTTTTTTTTTTTTTTAAATACCCAGAATTGCTTTTTGTTGTTGTGCCAGAAGGCTATCAGGTCCCCGGCATTCTGCGTGGTGTATTTGAGCAGGTATGTGTGCACATAAAGCACTTTAGTTAATATGGACTTGCACTACAGTGCAATAATGTTTTGAAAGCATAGAATTCCCACAGTTTAATTGCTGTTCATTTTACAGACAACATGAGCACTAAGCATAATTCATTAAGACGCCAGTGACACTACAAACTAGTTTATATACAATTACTCATAGAAGTCTGAAATTTCATACAGTGATGGCTGACAATATGTACAATAAATATATGCTGAATTTTATGTCACTTACTCCTTATCCATCCAAAATAATAAAATAGTAAAATCCTATTTGAGCCATTTTTAAAACTGACTCAGTTTAGGTTCTACTTCAGTAGCATAGTCTACTCTGATTGAAGTGACAAGAAGTGTTTAGACTAGACAATCTACACTGTTGCTGTGACATGCTTATTTGATGCTGTGCGACCAGCAACTTAAATTGTACATTGATAAGATCAATAGTCCTGGTTTAATATGCATGTTTACTGATTTTTCTGTCCATTATATTATTTGCCAGGTCAAGCTTAAGCCCCCAACCACAAGCCTAACCTGTTACTGTTTTATGGTAAGAATGCATATTTTAATTTGCTCTGTCTCTAGCATGATTGTATTTTTTAAGATGGTTGTGTGGAACCTAACATATTTTTAAAGATAAATGTGTAATGTTTGTCTGTGTCCACACATAATGATTTGTTTTTTCATGTTTCTTTTGCAGTGGGTGGTGATCAAAGGTGGCAGAAGGTGAATGTGGCGTTGTAAGGCCTGCCCTTCAGTTTTTACTAGTAGGTCTTAAGCATTATCGGGTTAAACATAGGTTTTATGGTAACAATAATCGTTTTCAACGTGTGTATGAGAACTGTCAGTGCACTTTTAGAACATGGACAAACAACAATTTTCAGTCTAATAGATGAAATTAAAGCGATTCCAAAGCTAAATTAATTTCCTTGCCCCCCCCCACAGACTGCAAAGTGAGACCATGGCAAATTCTGCTATCCTCCGTGTCGTTCTGGGGCCAGACAGTTGTCAGAGAGTGGTGTTTCCTGCCGGCTTGCCTTCGAGTGTCACTGAACTAGAGACTGACATAAGGACTCAGTGTCACATCCAGGAACCCTTTCGTCTGCAGTTTATGGACACACTGTTTGGTAATGAGTTCATGAACTTGACGTCTATGGACGAAATACAAGACAAAGCTACACTCAGGGTCATGTACACATCCTACAATTCTCGCGATGCTGATGCAACAGTGTGCGTGGAACGTTTTACCCAAAGCTTGAAAACTAAAATGCACCAGTAAAGAGACCTTGTTCTTCATCTGTTGTCACTTTAAAAAAAGTTTTAAAAAGTGTTTAAAGAAAATGTTTTACAAAAGTAAAGTTTTAAAAGAGCTTATGTCTTGAAAAAAGTTTTAGGGAAATGACCAATGCTTAAAAATGCTTTGGGGGGAAAAAACATTTCACATAATGTTCAAAATATCCACAAAAATGTCTGGTATTGAGATGTTGGGATTAGTGTCACTTTTTTTTTGACTGTATTCCATTCATTGTGCGGCAGCACTTTGTGGGATGAAGCTAATAAAAATATTTTCATGTTGCAAATTGTCATTTCAATATTTTTTATAAATTAGGCAACAATACGTGGATATGAGAATATTAAAATGAATGGTGCTCAAATAGTGTTGGATTTAAGTTATTGAATAGTGGTGGTATAAGGGATTGAATCTTATCTGATTAAAGGGAACAAATTATGTTGGATGACTGCTATCAAATAGTTCAGTTTATTTTATTGAATCAAGTTTCAATCACTTTGTGTCAACACAAATTACTTGTGTTGTAGAATCATGTATGGTTTGGGGTGATGCAACACAATTCTCTTAAATCATCTTGAAGCAAACAATATGTGTGCAACCAATGTCCATTATTGAATTGCGTAAATCCAATGAATTATTTTTTTCAGTGTGTAACTATCTAGGTCAATTTAAAAGAATGTCTTTATGTTGCCAAAGTGAGGTTTTGTCTATTTATTTCTTTTTCTCCAACTAACGTGTACCTACTGACACACACACACACACACACACACACACACACACACACACACACACACACACACACACACACACACACACACGCAACACCATTTTTCACATGTCTATATTTTACTCCAGTAATTTTAAAGGTTAACACCAGGTTAAGTGGTTGACCCTCTGCAGGACCTTTGAAAAAAAAAAAAAAGGTGGATAACATTTCTATTGATGGACTGAGGGTGAAGGGGTCATATATGCATGTGTACTTGCACTTGGGTACACAGCACCAACTTTTCCCTGACAATGTCTGCTTCTTTCATCAACTGCCTTGGCCTGTCTGCCACCATGACTCTCTATCACTACCCAAGATAGGATATCTCATTATATAATGCAATCTGTGCTTGTGTCTACTTATGTATTGTTTTTTTTTTTGTTTTGTAGAAAAAGATGTTATGGTGGATAATCAAGAGTTCAACACTTCAGTCATTACAGCAGGGTGGTCTTAGTACAATTACTAGAGCTGCACCCTCTCTGCCCTCTCCTGTATGTTATTGTATCTATGAATCACTTCAATAGAGCCAAATTATGCTGAGGTGGAACTTTTATCTACACAGTCCACAAGCCAAGAAAAATTCTAGCCATCCCCAAATCAAATTAAAAGAAAAAATAGTTGGAGCCACGGCTTGACAAGAGTGAGGCGCCGTTCATTAGAAAGAGATTGATGTGGAACGACTAGGAGTTTAAGTGTGGAACATTCACTCATATGTATGATCACACACACATGAGCTGATATCATGGAAACACTTGGTCAGTGGTGACTGCTGCTCTTCTGTTGAAATCTAAAATTTATTTCCTTTTTTTCAATATTCATCCTCACTTTCAGTATGATTATGCATTTGACAAATCAAGTCAACAAAAAGCATGATTCCATTCTAATGATGTTTTGGCTCCAGGGAAGCAGTGTACAAAACAGCAGTGTGTCTTTTAAACAAGATTAGTCACTCTTAGACGTTTCTAAAGACATTCCAGTGTCTTTCACCTAGTTTGGCCTTTTCTATCTGGCATCAAATAACTTAAGGCAGCAGCTAGATGGCCATTTGCAGAAATTCGGGTTTTATTTGGGATGGTTAAATGAGTTTTGACAGTGGTTAGTAGCAGTCTTTGGCAATCAGTCCATTTCTAGATGAAGATGGTGTTTATGTACTTTTATGCATGGGTGTGTATTTTTATATTTGTGCTGACAAATACAAGTGTCTAACAGTTTGTCACTAGATGAGTGTGAAAACTGGCAGGCATGGCATGGATGGGATTGTGTGGTTTGCCACTAAACAGAGACATGTTGACATGAGTGAGAACTGGATTGGAAGCCTTGTCCATTACTGTCAGGACAATTGGCTTGAAAAGAATTGAATTTATATCAATACATCAATATGCTGCCAGTGATGGAAGAACTCAGCCAAAGGGATGCTGCTTCATAAAGCTAAAATGTCCAGAGAGTGTTACCTGTGTGGCAATAACTGAGCTGTTGGAATCCAATAAGCAACTTTTAACATGTGTCTAAGTGTGTTTAATAAAAGTGGGTGGTCTCAAGCCATGAAGAACTGTTTAAAATGTGCTTCCAGCTTGTGACCTTGAGCGTTACTTTGTTGGACTAAATGTTATTTATTTGGACATCTTATACACACTCACAAATGACCATTAGGTGCTGTGTTTGATAAACAAACTGATTGGATTGCTTGTGTGAATGTGTGTGGTTTTTCTCCCTCACTGTCCTCAAGGCCTCTCTAAATGCGTCCCAATTTACTCCAAGGACGTGACATACATACAGAGCACACATGCAGTCATTATACACAGACATAAACACAGTCACATGCACATTGAGCTTTGTTGACCCAAAATCAGTCTTATTCGATTCAACCTTTCCTTACTTATCTAAGCCCTGAGTATCAGGTAAAGTGTCACAGCATGCTTTGGGCCAACAAACCACTGCAGAGGATAACATATTCTTATTTGCATGGGGCCTGCAAAGAAAACCTTTGCACAGAAACTGAAGTATGAAGTCATGTCTGAGCTCTCTCCAAATACATAGAATAAAGTAAAAGGTAAAAACATGTCTGATGAGGCTTGTGAAATTTCAATACTTGCTTAAATGTTCTTTCAGTTTTTATATTACATTCAGTCTTTTTGATCTGTGGTCTCTTGCAGACGTATGTCTGGGAATCAGCTGAGGTATATCTCAGGCCATGCTCTCCAGGGTCTCCACAACCTCAAAGTTCTGTAAGTAACCCCTTCTTTCCTCGTCACAACCCTCTTTTTTTCCTGCTGGTTCAGTCCTCCTCCCAGGTGGGTAGTTCAGCTTCAGCCATTCAGGGGGACTGAGTTTTGCTCCCGCCTTGAATAAAACACACAGTGCATGCATCATTAACTGCAGTTAAAGTTTATGGGCTGGGGGAGACCTGCCCTGCTGCTTGCACTTCCTTCGATTCCAAACAAGCCCTGTTTCATTTGCAAACAGACGCGCACACAAACACACTGACACAGGTGTAATGCTGGGACCTCCCAGTCACACCACCCACCGAGATTACAACAAGGGACATAAAGTATCGCTTAAAAACAGCATTCAAAGCTTTTTATCTTACCCCACCCTATTTCATAAAGTGTGCTCATGGCATTATGATCCATGGCCACCAACCATAGCTGCCATAAAGCCTTACAAAAAGTGCACAACACCCATAAAAAAGGTATTCTACTTTGCCTTGAGACTTGTAGATGCAACACAAAGGTATTAAAGAAGTTTTCATGAGGCTTGGCATTCACCACTGTTCTCTTTGGATTCTGAGAAGACATGGGAAGCCCTGCCACAAAATATAAACTCAGTCAGAGAATTGTGGTTTGCAATTTTAAGGATTCTCAGGGATTACCAGGCATACAAGTTAATCATATTCCACATTGTGTTGTGAAACTAAGACAGAAATGAGAGAACCAGCCATGAATCCTAGACTATTATGTCATTATTTTGGAAGAACATGGAAATCCAGTATTTATCTGTCTGTAAGCACTCACACTGTATGTTCTAAGACTACCAAATTTTGGATGGTCACACTGACCTCAGCTGAGATTCTACTTACTTTCCTTAACATATTAGATGAAAGTCAAACACAAGGTGGCTGCTGACCTTCAGATAACCACTATCCCTGCTGATTCTTATACTAACACACATTCACACACGGTTATGAACTCAGTAGAAGAATGCAATACCACAAAGCTCTTGTACAGTTTTTTAAACAGGAAAAACAGTAGCGATCCAAGCCCATCAGAACTGGGCTTTTTTTTTGGGTTAATCCACTGCCATGCTCTCTTGATAGTTTACTGTAAATGTTTTTACAGCGAGACATCCAGCCTCCAATCATTTGTCCACAGACCAAAACTTATCTGCAACAACCTACAAATGATCTGACTGGCAGATATTCCCCCAATACAGAACGTGCTGCCTTCAATAACGTCCTTTTTGTACACTTTTACACTTTTGTTCAAACAGTGAACAGTCATTTTTATTTAATAAAATGGTGTTTATTTTAAATTTAGAAATATTTGGGCACGGCCAAATACCTTCATGCTCCTGATGCTTTGCCAGTGAGAAAATGTCAGTTTGATCTATTTATTATGGCATCCACAATGGCAGAAGAAACAAAAGCTGGGTTCTCTCAAAGGTTATATTTTTTCTTACACTGAAGCAATGATTGAATGTTTTACCATCCACCGAAGGAGTGGCAGACTGACAAATGCTGCTGATCATGAATTTAAAGTGGAAGTGATGGTTGATGTCTAGAACACTTTTGCCAAAAATGATAATACTTTCCATATTTGTAATTGTCCATCAACTCGTGGACTTTTCAGTGGGTCCATCTTTAGACTCTTATGACAAAGCTATAATGTGACACTGAGTGAAGAATTTAGTTTGAGCATAAAATCTCAAAGGACTGATCACTGTCTTGCTGAAGAAATCAAAAGGGAAAGACAGAGAATTGAAGGAGGGAGAGGAAGGAGAGAGGGCTATTGTTTACTCCCCACTTCCTCATATTTTTTTACCCTTTTCTTCAGAGAATGACATCAGCAGCCCACCCAAGGAGCTTCTCTGCTCCTCAAGCTTTACTCTCTGCTTCTTTTCAAACTTACACTGGACCTTTTCACTTTGTATCATATTCACTGTGGAATTTATTCTGATACATACACATTAGTCATCAATAAAGCTATGAGCTGTGTTTAATTACATGTGCCTGTGGATGTGTCTCTTAGGATGCTGCAGAATAACCAACTGGAGAGACTTCCACATGATGCTCCATGGGACCTGCCCAATCTTTTGTCCTTGTGAGTCTCTGCACACAAATACACATGCCTCATCCAGAAAGGAAAACACTTTACTGGCCACCCACCTACACATCATCCCTCACCCCAACACAGGTATAGGGAAACACTGACGTACAGATCGTAACCCAAATTTAGCTGTATTATTTCTGCATTCCACTGTGCTGTATGGGTCTCTGCCTCAGTGTGTCAATTTGGTTTGTGTTAGCATCTGGAAGCCATGAGGGAAACAGCAGACACTGCAGGCCAAGGAGAGCATCTCCAATGAGCTGTGAAACAACCCCATTTTCCATCAATTCCTTCTCTCTTCCTCCTCTGCTGCTCTCCTCCGCTCTCCTCTCACCACCCACACCGCTATACCCCTGGCTAATGAGTGTGTTTGGTGGCTTAATTGTCTCATCTGTGGGGTCAGCGTCCATGTGAATGTGTGTTTGGGGCGTGTGCACGTAGACCACCTCATCTGTAATTGCTCACTCTTACCCGTCTCTCCCAACTCTCACTCCACTCTGGCAGCTGACTACATTAGTAATTCTTTGTAAATATCCATACAGCCACTTCCTTCATCATGCATGAGCACATGTACCACCTACTTTGTTTCTGGTTTGAAGCAAGCCTGTTTTCCCTCAATACAGAACTGTATCTAGGGGCAGACACTAACTTAGCTTGGCCTTATGCATGTGTGTCTGGATTAAATATATTCTGTCAACATAATGTTGATTAGTTTTGACTACCCGTTTACATAAAGTATGTGTGTGTGGTCGTCTCTTGATGTTACTGCTTCTGCTAAGATGGTCTCAATTAATGAACTCACATCTATGTGCAAATGTGAACCCACAATGTGCACACAAGAGAGTGCTCAGCGACGCACCTTGTCATTAGCGTAATGATAAACCCAGTTGAGAGGGATTACTGGAAAGGCTTTGGAGAATGAAGCTTGTCGGCGCCTCTTACTGACATAAAACACACAGGTGAAGAGAAAGACAGACAGTTTGAGTCAGCATATGGATTAAATTATTTAGAGGAGGCTTTTTTAAACAATTATCTTAAGACACTATGTTTTTGTAAGAAGATAGTCAATATATTTGCAGCTAATTACGACATGCAGTTGTGTGATAAATGATTACAATCACAACACAAATCAAGGTAACAAGTTGTATTTTCAAAACACCTACATCATTATTTTCTTTCTGTACGAAATAAAGCAGGAGAAGAAGGCCCACAGCTCTAGTCAGTCATCTAAGAGAAATTTTCTCCGTCTCTGTAGCTGCACTACCAAACCCTGAACTTTAATGTGATAGACAGGAAATAGTTGCAGCTTTATTGGCTTCTGTGGAACATTCCTGGTCCTGTCTGGATCTTCAGCAGACCTGGCAGGTACACCCAAGGGGGCAATCATTACTTTGCCCTGAAGAACAAACCAGAAGGTTGAAGGGTCTTCTGTAGCTTTTATCCTGAGAGTGAGGCCAGGGACAAACAATGTCTATGGCGAGACAGGATGCTCAGGGATGTTTAGCAATGAAAAAGTATGTGTCAGGAAGTGTACAAGATGAAAAGATGTGAGTTTGTGTTTACATGTATGCTCAGGGGTGCTTTACTGCATGCCTGTGTTACCAGCTGCCAGTGTATACAGTTGCCTCTACGGATGGAAAATTTCCCTGGGGAGAAAAGTCCAGAGTTCAGAGTTCAAGTTCAGATTTCACTTTGATGATGCTATTTATTTGGTGAAGCCTGTGAGGGGTGGGAGGCTGTAGAGGAAATGTAGCAGAAGAATCAAAGAACCACAGTGTAACATTTATATGGGTTTGTTTGAAAGACAAACAGGAGTTAGTCTTTCTTCAAGGTGTGAAATAGAAAGGGGTTTGGCCCAGGAGCACATCAGTGAAGATGTAAGAGAGAAAATGTGAGTGTGACAGGGGCCGGAGGGAGGAAATGGAGATTAATGAATGAGCGCAAAGGGACAAAAAGAAGAATAGCAGGAGGAAGTAGCCTGTGCTTGACAGCGGTGCCTTAAGGGGATCATTCATCACCATAGATAGTGTGTGTATTCATGTGAGATGTGTGTCCCACATTGCTTGTGGTGGGTTAAGGACAATGAAAAAAGAAAGGGGTCAAACTTTTGCAACAATCTGTAACACTGGAGTGGTAAAAGTCTACGCCAGAAACAATATGCATGACATAAATTCATCAGCTGGAAGGAACATTACATATTGATTGTGAGGGACACACTCCAATGGAAACACACAGCTTAAGATGCATCTTTTCCCTGACATTCCCATTTTCCAGACTAAGGAAAGCTTCCCCACAAGACAAACATAGTTAAAATAAAGCAGGCTTCTTTGTAGGTTTAAGTCAGTGTTTTTCTTCTCATCTTACATTATACATGTCTGTGCTAGTAATGCTAGACATGACTGGTTTAGCATGGGAATAAATCATAATGAGAAGCTTCTAAAAGGCTACATTAAAGATGAAAGCAGAGGAATAAAGGATGGGTAATTCTTATAATGACCTTCCTGTAAGCCAAAGAGACACTCAACCACTAATGAATGCACAAGCACATAAGCACAAATATGATATCACATCGGTGATTATCTCCCTAAGCTTGGTTCCTCTTGCCCCGTAGGCGCCTCGATGCTAACCTGTTGTCTGAAGTTCCGACTGGGGCCTTTCGAGGGGTTCGCTCCCTCAGACACCTGTGGCTGGATGACAACTCCTTAACAGAGATCCCAGTGACAGCCTTGGACTCGCTGCCCTCGCTTCAAGCCATGACACTGGCCCTCAACCAGATAACACACATCCCAGACTACGCATTCACCAATCTCTCTGCCCTTGTTGTTCTGTAGGTGACATCTTGAGTTGTTTATCTTAATTAACTCTTCTGGGTTTTCAGCTTACCATTGAAAGGGCAGCATGAAGTGATTGGAGCATGGGAACATTGTTTCAGCAAAATAATGGCTGATTTGATGAAAAATATTTGTGGCCTTATTTCCAGGCATCTACATAACAACCAGATTCAGAGCATGGGCGCAAGATGTTTTGAAGGTTTGCAGAGTCTAGAGACACTGTGAGTTTCTATTTCAACACACACACACACACACACACACACACACACACACACACACACACACACACACACACACACACACACACGCATACACACAATGAAGTGACTTTATTGTAGGCTTAAATTGGTAGCTCTTCTGTTTCCCCAAACACTAACCCAGGCTTGGTGATGATTATATATATATGCCAAATGTCCACATGCAATAGTTAAGATTGTGTTTACAAGATCACATTACCTTAGCATAACCCTCAGATAAATCAAATGAAATATAACCTTATAAAGTACAATTACTAGGGCTCTGTGTAACTATAGCCTTGTTCTCTGTGGGTAAATGCTAAGGGGTGCTTCTGAAATGTATTTGTTGTTATAAATCCTCCACCAAGCATGCCAAAGAATAATAAAGTTTAGCTGTAAATTTTAAGTATGGCCAACATAATTCACCAGGTGCTTTAAAGTCTGACAAATCCACAAGTGACAAATGAATGACAGGAATGTGAAAGTGAAATGCTTGTTATCGTTTTAAGCAGACTGTTTTTGTAAAGCATGCATGCATTGCAGACCACAAATATGGCCAGTAAAGATGACAAAAACTGATATGTATATGTGTGCTGTTACCTTGATAACAACATCATTACTGATCATAAATATAAAAACCCCTGAAATCTGACACGGCCTGAGAATAAATGTAATACAAATCAATCCAACAGATTTGTAGCATACAAGGTGGTCTCATTAAAACAGTCTGTATTTGGTGCATGCTACTTAGCAACCTGTCGAAGAAATATACATTGCTTCAAACAGGCGTGTGTGGGCATATTAGTGTATTAACACTTATTCTTAAAGCCATTATTCGTACAGGCATAGAGGGGGAATAAGGTGTAAGGCTGGGGAGCCACAAAGCAAAGGGAAGGCGTAACTGGAGAATGAGTGAAAGGAGGCCAAAGCTATCTGGACCAGAATAGTGTGTGTTAAAGTGTTTGGATCGTCAGCAGTGAAGTGAAACACTTGATTCAGCGAGTTAAGATGACAGGTGCCATTGACGTGGGGATTGTGCTGGTATGAAGGGTTAATCTCACACTCTCCCAGCTTATGAGAAATAGGAGAGACCATCTGCATCATTGCCACTCCCCCCAACTGCAAGTGTGTGTTATAAAATCATTACTAAGAAAGACACTTCAGGGGACTGCTGCAAAACACAATAAAAGTATGCATACAGAAAAGCCAAACACAGCACGCAAACTGACATTATTTATGCAACTGTGTTATAAATCATTTGATTTTAGAGTATATTGTAAACTCAGTTCAGCAGAGGCCTACAGTCTTTTCTAATGCACAAACTCAAGAAGAAGAAATAAAGTTGACATATATTCAGATATATACCATATAAATTCTGTATGTTGTTGTTCACCGTGTCAAGTCATCATGGTCACCTAGTAAGTGTCACATCCAAGCACTGAGTCTCATTCAAACTGAATGATAGGGGTAGGTGACACTTGGCCATTAGCTGCTAACGAATTGAGACGGTTTTGGAGCTATTCAGTTTGGACACAGTGTTTCTTATTGAACTAATTAAAAACAGCTTAAGTAATCAGGTCAGAGCAGCCAAGGTCAAAGGTCACTTCACACACTCAAATTATTGGTCTTTCTGAAATAAAAAATGGTATAGAGAGATGACTTGTGCATTTTAAACACTGATGCTTATCTCTTTCAGGGATTTAAACTACAATAACCTGCAGGAGTTTCCCGTGGCCATTCGGACATTGAGCAAGCTTCAGGAACTGTGAGTGCACACACCTGCCTTACATGACTATCATGTTTGTCTTATCCCGAGTAATCCTGTTAAGTGATTTTAATGTGGCACTCGGATACAATCTCTCTCGCCCTGAGCAGGTGCTGGCTACACACCCACACAGTGCTCTGCTGCACACAGATACGCGCGGACTATGTTTTCCCTCCATTTCAGCAGATGTTCGGCAGCATATGTGTCACAGATACACCCTATGTGTGCATGTTTACATCCCATAGATCCAAAAATATTTTTCAGCTGTGCAGTGGCAGGTGCAACATGGGGGCATGTGACTTGCCTTTTGCTCACAAACGCAGCCTGTTCCTCATCTAACTGCATCCAAAACAAACCAGAACACTGCTGGATAAACCAACTAACATGTTTTTATATTTTCAGGGGCTTCCATAACAACAATATCAAAGCAATCCCTGAGCGGGCCTTTGTGGGAAATCCGCAGCTCCAAACAATGTATGTCCATTAGCTTAATGTTTTAAAATTATGTTTTAATAATGACCAAATTCAGTTTCATTTTTTTTTAAATTTTGCATTTAGTTACAAGACAGCTCATAATTCACTTAATCACCTTATGTCCAACGTTAATTACCACATGCCTAATTTTTTTGTCTGTGTTTCTTGTAGTCATTTCTATGAAAACCCCATCCAGTTTGTGGGAAAATCTGCCTTCCAGTTCTTACCAAAATTACACACACTGTAAGTTTGTCAGTAGAAACGATTCCAGTGAGTTAGCCCAAACACTGTGTAAATCATTCCCTTCCCCTCGCAGTGAGAGTTGAGTGGACATGTGTAATGGCCTACTGAATAATGCTGTGTTAGTGTAGCGCTGTGCTGTGTGCCGATGTGGTAAGAAGCGTGTGTTGTAAGAACATGTTGAATGGTGTGACTTACGATGTCTGGTGAGAGAGCCAAAACAGCCTGTGTTGATGTTGGAGAAAAACTGTGATGGCTGAAATGAGCTGTTAGACAAAGGCTATGTGCTCATGCATATGTCTATGAGTGACTGAGAAACTTAAGGCGATTTCTTCCCTGTTTGCAGTTCCCTGAATGGAGCAACCCAGATTCAAGAATTCCCTGATCTTAAAGGAACGACAAGTCTAGAAATTCTGTGAGTATATATCTGTAACACAAGAGAAGGGAATACAGGATGCTGTTGAATAGGAGCGAGCTAGAGAAATCTTTTCACTTGCTTGCACTTCAACTGTGATCCTCTACTTTACAGGACACTTACAAGGGCCGGTCTCTCTGCTCTGCCTTTGGATCTATGTGAGCAGCTGCCTCGCCTCAGAGTGCTGTAAGTACACACACACACACAAAGTCAGAGAATGAGAGGTGCTAAAAAATGGATACATAAAACCAATGCGGCGCCCCCAGCAGTCATTTGCAAAATCACTCCATGAAATGCAATCAGCCTCCAAAAGTTAATGTGCTGCATAGCTGGTGGGCTTGATTTGGTGCTCCCATCATTTCCCACGAAAAGTAATAAATCTGCAGCTGGTCCTGTGTTAAAGAAGGCATTATGTTTTATTTTTGTAGGGAGCTGTCTTACAATCAAATAGAGGTTCTACCCAGTTTTTACCACTGTTCTGCGCTGCAAGAAATGTAAGTGGTTTATTACTCCTAACATCACATGCATCAGAATAAACATTTTTGCCTGGGCTGATTTATGTTGTTTGCTTACAGTGGCCTTCAGCATAATCTGGTAAAGAAGATACAGTCAAATACCTTTCAGCAGCTAACGTCTTTAAGAACACTGTAAGTTTGTATAAATGAAGTATACTTTTCAATGCCATGTTGTTTAAGACAAGCAGTTGGAGGCCTCAGGGCGTTATTAAAAGAATAGTGAAATATATTTTATGTTGCAAGGGACAATGAATTGAACAGAGAAAAACAAAAAGATTTATATATTTGAAAGATCAAAGGTCAAAAATGGCAAACCTAAACCTAAATTACTGATGGCTGACATCTAGTGGTTGTTGAGATGTCAGTCCAATGATGTATTTCAAGCATTATCTTTTTTTTCTGTTAGTGATCTAAGCTGGAACATGATAGAGTGGATCCACCCAGACGCTTTTGCCTTTCTTCACTCTTTGGTCAAGCTGTAAGTAAACATACTCATCAACATCAATGACAGCCAATAACACTCCTCTACCTTTCATCTTGTTTTCCTTTAAGCCTTGTCACTTCAAATTTGTCTTTAATTAAGGTTTGGTAGGTCAGAGGCTTAACCTTTCACAAACACTCCACACTCGACTTTGTGTCACAAACTGCTGTCACTGCCAGAAAGTACAGACAACTCCAATATGCATTTATTATATGAGAAACCCCTGTGTGGCCAGGAGACTTTGGTCATGCCAATACAAACTGTGTTATTGAATGTGGGTCTAAGTATGCCTTCCTAAAGAATTCAACCAAAGGCAGACAGTGGTATCTGATAAAGTGCATTGTCAGATCAATTAGTACAAAAACATAAGACATTTTGTATTACTGTGAACATTTCTGGTCTTGTCTTATTTCTCTCAGGGATCTTACTGAGAACCATCTCACTACACTGCCAGTCACAGGTTTGGGGGGTCTCACCCATCTCAAATTAAAAGGAAACACAGACCTATATGAAGCCTTCAGCCCGGATCACTTCCCTCGTATAAGGTACACATGCTTCATTAAACCATCTGATAGCAAAGTATATGTGAACGTCTTTATTTTTTATTTCTCACTAAAATGCATAATGACATTACCCCAGGTATCTCTTAGGTAAGCCAGGTGTATATCCTTTGGCTGTGAAAAACAATGCATCCTTTCAATTATCCTTTCGCTCCTAGTATTCTATTAATATCATCAATTTACTGGAAGCTGCCTAGCTTGACAATGAACTAATTATAGTGTATGGCTGTGAGCACTTTTTGAGCTGAATTTCAACAATGAGGAGGCATTACTCTGCAGCAAGTTAATTCTTGTTGCAAGAGTTAGCATCCCCGAAGGCCTGGAAGTAAAAAATGGAGAGCTTACTTCAAAGGAATATGGATATGGCAGATGATCAAGTGGCAATGTCAGCGGTACTGTTGAACAACAAGAAAACGAGAACAACTGTTAGAAAGTCACGGCAGACGTTGTGTAAATGCTCATACAATCATCAACATCAAAGATACCTGGTTTTGTTGGTCAAATGATTCACTATTATAAATGAGTCATTCTATTTAAAATACAACACAAGTAATCACCAAGCCTTCTATTAAAAAAGTAGTTTCGTGTTTTGGCTGTTGTTCAAATTGGTTCATGTAGTATTTAATGACTGTTTTTGATGTTTGTTCCAGGGTGATAGAGATGCCTTATGCATACCAGTGCTGTGTGTATGGCTCGTGCGATAGTTATAAGTCAGCAAACCAGTGGGAAACAGAGCAGAGCAATACAGATGAAGACCTACACAAGAGAACGCTGGCTATGTACCCAATCCACACTGACACCAACTGTAAGGCACTGCCCTCATTCAATACGTGTACACTACACAATACCACACATGGAACGCAGTCAGGGAAAAGCTGGAAACCTGAGGCCCATATGTCTGGACTCATGCCAAATTAATGACATAAAACGGCTCTAAACATGCTGGAGCCCCACTAAAACCACAGCTACCTGGCAGCTGACACATAAAGTGACCCCTCTATGCATTTTTGTGGCAAGCATAAAATGTAAACACCAGTAAATATAAATTAACTTGAAATTAAAACCATTAAACCTACACAATTAAAGCTAAAAATAAACACTTATTGGGGTTTTCCAAAAGGTTACAGTAACACCAAGAAAATTAAACCATATCACAGATTAAAATCTTTATTACAATAATGGCTATAAAAACGTGCGTTCAACAAAATTGTAATTATATGCCAATTGCACACACAATTATACACACACTCACACTTATGAAACCTCCACTCATACCCTTTACAAAAAAGCCACACACATGCAATAATCTCAATTTTAAAAAAATCTATGCAGTTGCAGAATTTCACACCATGTTACTGTATCTTCAAAAGCATGAGCACTTATTACTTTGTGTTGTATTCCAGATGACCCTGACCTGGAGGAATTTCAGCTAGAAATGGATGACTCTAAGCTTCAAACCAGTGTCCAGTGCACACCTATTCCAGGTATCTCAAAATCACATCTTTAGGATTAAAACTTCACCAAAGAACATATAACAGAAGGCAGTAACAGAGACTTGCAGTGTGTGTTTCTATTTCTAATTTAGTTCATGTTTTGTTGTGCAGGTCCATTCCGTCCATGTGACTCTCTGTTGGGCAGCTGGCTTGTTCGTGTGGGGTTGTGGTCCATTTCCCTAATATCTCTTCTGGGAAATGCCCTACTGCTCCTCTCTCTCTTCAGCTCACCTGGATACCTTTCACCCCTGCGTTTCACTGTGGCCTGCATGGGTGCTTCCAATCTGCTCACGGGTGTGTGTATGTGCACTCTTGCTCTTGTTGACGCCCTGACCTTTGGAGAGTTTGGCCATCATGGTGCCCACTGGGAAGGGGGTCCTGGCTGTCAAGCAACAGGATGGGTCTGGGTCTTTGCATCTGAGGCGAGTGTGCTTCTGTTGACTCTGGCAGCAGTGCAGTGTGGTGTAAGTGTGACATGTGCTCGTGCCTATGGGAAGTCTCCTTCTCTTGGAAGTGTACGCACATGTGCACTTTTCTGCCTTACTCTCTCCCTCATCCTGGCTTCTCTACCACTTTTGGGAGTTGGGGAGTATGGGTCCTCACCACTGTGCCTTCCCTCGCCTTTGCCACCTCCTGCCTCCCGACTGCCATCTTCCATGGGCTTTCCCTTGGCGCTCATAATGATGAACACTCTGTGTTTACTTATAGTCACAGGTTCATACATCCGCCTGTACTGGGAGTTACTCAGAGGGGAGTGTGACAGCCTATGGGATTGTGCCATGATTAAACATGTTGCCTGGCTAATATTTACAAACGGTCTCCTTTATGTGCCTGTAGCCTTCCTTTCTCTCTGCTCCCTGCTTGGACTTTTATCTCTTGGGGATGAGGTACTGAAATCTGTTCTCCTGCTCCTCCAGCCACTACCTGCCTGTCTAAACCCTCTCCTCTTCCTCCTATTCACACGAGACCACTCCCAGTTTTTCTTCTGGCCACACCCCAAAGATCGACCTCAGCTGCGACGAGACCGCACCCTGGATTCACTGGTTTCTGTCGAGACAGAGAAAAGCTCTTGCTCCGAATCATCAATTCAAATGTCACTTGCTGATGCTGATACACTGTACAGTAAGGGTTCCTCTGCCCAAACTCGACTGGATCCAATCAGATTTTCACACTGCTCCTCTACTTCCTCCTCATCCACCGTTCCTCTTATCACATGTCAGTTAACGTCTCCTACTGCCAGAGACAGAACAACAAACAGAAGAAGCCTCAATGATGATGAGTGTTTTAAGAATTTGGATCAAGACCTGGTTTATACCACTTGCCCTCTGTATCATTCTGCCATTACTCCCTCTATCAACTCTCATCCTTGACTGTCAGCTGCCTGACTTGCTGAGACACTGTGGACATTCAAGGACTGTCATTGAACAGCAGCAAGACCGGTAACAGTACTCAAGCAGCTCAAAATGAGTCCATACAAGACGGGAAGGTACTGAAGAGCAGTCTGGGACATAATAAAATGCCACTGACAACTTTGGGAGCAAGTAAAAAATTCCCTATACAATAAAGATTGTAAAAGGAAGAGCAGCAATGTGACATTGTTGTTCTGTGTAACACAAACTGATTTTCAGAGTGGACTGAACTGATGGAAACAGGTTAAGCAATAGACAAATCAGTGGTTTACCCACCAGAAAATTATGTAGAACTTTAAGTGAAAAACAATACTTAAATGTGATCACGAAACGCAGCTTAGAGCTTACAGACTATTGTGTTATATTTAAGTAAAATTCTTTATTTTAATAGCAGTATCATTGGCTGAAATAAAGGGATTCAACAGGTCATTTTTTTATACCAGGGAAAGCTAACATTTATTATTAACAGAAATTAACAATGTTTCTGCAACTTTGTGTGTAGTTTTTAAAATGCTCTTTAAATGCAGCACAAAACCCATCGCACAAAAGGTCTTACATAGTTTACACAGTTTTGCCTCACACGTGCCCAACAAGAGGGTAAGTAGTCATTCAGTCCGAATGGGATGTAGCTATCTTTCTGAGACATTAGCATAGGGAAGCAATATGTAAATACAATGTAACTACCTCTGAAATAGCATGGTATTGACTCACAACAGCCTTAAGATGTTTGTCTTCTCTTTATAAACAGCAAATATATAAATTTTTATATTAAGAAATAAATATTTCTTAGTTTGTACAAAAATTTATCTTGCTATTAGGATGTACATACTTTGTATACAACTGGTAAGCATATGTTTGAATAAAATAAATCTCTACATGCATACAGTATAATCAATGTTTTATTATGACTATTAAAATTACATCTCTTTCACACACCACACCTTCAAAAACAACTGTACACAATAGAGACATTATGAATTAATAGATGAATAGGCGTACATAAACCCCTAAAAGAGTTATTTATGAAACTTTAAAATTAATCAAAAGTAAACACAATGTAAAAGCAGGTGAGTGACTGACTACAGACGAGTTTTCTTTGCTGCTTCGTCTGTTTTCTGTGCACTGAAAGCTTCTCTTTTGCGATGTTGAGTTTTCTCATCACGGGCATTTTCTTTATCCGAGATGCCCTGGACAAAACAAATACATTCTGGAAAATACTGTAGAGCTTATATCAATCACAAAATAAAAGGCATGACATTTGGAATAAACATGTGAGTGTAATCCATTGGAGAAAAGACAAGTTTTGTTTTTTTATATATAAACAAAGGGAAAATTATTCATCCATATTGTGCTACTGCCATCTTGTGATTAAAAGACACCATTACACATTGCTCAGGAGAATAAACAGAAACGGGTCTACAAACATTATATTTATATTTATTACACAAATTTAACACATGCTTCTTGAAATACTTACTGTGTTTTTCTGAACTGCATGTTCCTGTGTCCACTTCTTGGCCTTATCCAAGAACAGCTGTTTGTGGTATTTGAACTCAGAGGACTGAAGTCAATGAAACAAAATGTGAGGAGTGTCGGTGGGCAAATTCGTTTTTTTGATTAATGTGAACAATTGGTCTTACTTACAAATAGCGAATCTTATTTTGGGGAAATTAGTCTTGACCATCCATACAAATATTTTCAATAAAAAGTTAACGAAACAGTTGGACAAGTTTAAATCTACTCACTATATCAGCCATTAAAGGGTCATCTGGGTTTGGTTCAGCCATGAGCAGCTGAATGGAGGTTAGGACTGTGGAGATGTTAAGAGATGGTTTCCATGCCCCCTAAAAAATACAAATACAAAATCAGACACATTTGGGACTTATACTCACGATGCATGGAGGCTGTCTACTGTGATATTCCTTAAACCTTTGGAGGGAGTTTGAGAGCATCATGACAGATCCGTCCACAGTTGTCAATATTTGGGTGATAGATAGGTGTCAAAAACCGTATTTTTGGAGGCTCAAAGGGATACCTAAATATTAAAAAAAAATAAAAAAAATCAAATGAACAAAAACAACTCAGTTCTTCTTCCTAGCACTTTTCAAATATATTTTGAGTCGTCGTATAGATTATTATTTTACCTGTCTGGGATTTTAATTTCTAGCGAGAAGAGTCCACCTTCGTATGGAGTCCCACTCCCACCTATTATCTCTGTGGGCATAACGAGACTAATGGGAAAATGCATAATGTGATAGAAATGTTGCAGTCCTTAGTTTACCATAAACTTTTCATGCGTGTACAACGTTATTTACCTTAATCATGACATCTATGAAATATCCAGATTTTATAGTGAAATGCACGGGTTACTTACGCGCCCGGAGTTCGTTCATGTTGTCCTCGGTCTGCCAGCAAGTTATTCCTGGGGGTGGCTCTGTGCTGAGCATCTGAAGTTCACGCTTTAAACGAGACACCCTCTGCATTTTCTGTGCGTGGAATAAATACAATTGTGCAACTAACTTAGCTCCTTGATGCTAAACGCTAAGTTGAGTAGCAATGTTTGTAATTAGTGTGGGACAAGTAATCACGTCGTGTTTGAAATGAAATGTACTCAATTCAAACCTCGTTAAGGTTGTCCACAACTGTCGCTTGTCAATTTAACTGTAGTTAAAGGTTTAAGACTACTCAACTACGGATTCAGATCCATTAACTTCATCCGTTTGAATTTCGTCTGTTTTCGGTTTCCCTCTTCCTACAGGTCAACGTCATTACGTTTTACGTAGGGTTGCCAGGTGCATTTCACAGTTTCCATCCCACCAACTTCAAAATCAGCAACTCCCGTATCTGCATAAGGTTTTAAGTTTTGATCCTCAAATCCCATACTTTAAAAGCAACACAACTTGCACAGAGTTGCATAGGGATAGAAATTACAAAATTTTAGCTACCCAGTATATTTAATAGATTATAGCTGATAATACTTTGACCTGCTAGACAATAAAAAGGAAAAAATCTGTCCGGGTTTGTGTATCAATAGACCTGTTGGCTTTGGCTCTGTACATGAATCACGTTTATAAATTTGATCCTTGAACAATTAAACTTTGTAAACACTGGAGTAGAATACAGGTTATGTATTGTACAATGTTAGGCAATTTGAGAAGTTGGGCAATTTAGGAATAAACTCAGCTTTTTAATCAGCTCACTGTCAGGCCAAGAGTCCCAGCACTTACAGTTTCTTCCTTCTCCAAATACTGTACAATTTTGCCTAAACAAATAACTACCCAAAATGTTGTTTTGGTCAGTACAAAGCTACAATTAATAAACTACACAGTTACTTTTAACCAAAGGTCAACAGAGTCCTTTATTATTGTTTTTCATTTAAAAGCTTTGGCATAGATTGCTTGAAATATTAAATTTCCAGAGTGTTTGTCTTCCATTGTGACATCAGTGAATCCAGAGTCTTTCAAAGCTGCCATGTAAATCTCTGGCCGCCAGTTATCCTTTGGCATCACTTGCTTTGATGCAAAATAAGCCACAGTTGACAGCCTCAGAGTTGTCACCATTAAGGCTCCTGAGGAAAAAGACAAGAAGCATAACTAAAGTGAATTCATAATTACAGTTCTCCTTTATATTATACCTGGCTTCATCACACGGTGTAACTCTGTGGCTCCCTTCCTAAGGTCAGGCCAGAAGTAGTAGCAGTTACAATGAAAGACTTTGTCCACAGTGTTGTCTGGCAGAGGCATGGCTGCGACATCACAGTGATGTAGCTTCACTTTCCCACTGGCCACATGGTCCTTCAGACGCTCACTTGCTTTCTTTTAAAAACAGGACTGAGTTCAGATAATAAAATCATGAATAGGCCTGAGAAAAATGATAACCATCAGGGCTTTGATTGACATCTTACCCCGTGCATATACTCTGAGTAGTCAACTCCTATAAGATGGCCCAAGGGATCAGTGAGCTGTTTGGCTGCTAACTCCAGACCAAGTCCAGGACCATGCCCAATTTCAAGCACTGTGTCCCCAGGCTGAATATCACAAAGCAGCACAGCATTCTCCTCAAGCATCCTGTTCCTCGCAATGAAAAACCTGCTGACCAGCCATCCTGCTACTGACCAGGTAGGACGGCCCAGCTGTTTACCAAGCTTCTCAGCCCACACCATTGCTGAGATAAGAAAGAGACAACAATGTTCATTTTAATTACTAATGAGACCTAGTATAAACACAGGTTAAGACCTTGACCCACAATCACATAAAACTGATTTGACAGTGGACTTTGCTTTACTTATTGCAGTTCAACAGAATACCAGTAAAGTAGACATGACTTTAAAAAGAAAAATAATTTAATAGTGTTGATGATGTGACACACATTATACAGACGTATAGGCTACTGGGTGCGTTTAAATAGATATTTGGCCATTTCAGTCTACTTTACTATGTCTAGATTGCAGTATATAAGCAACGTATCTCCTTTTCCAGGAAAGTTTTTTTTCTACTTTAATTTGTTTGCTCGTTAATGTGAGTCTGCAATTGTAGCATTTTCCCATTAGTTGCATCCAGCTGATCTGCACGATCGGTTTTTATAGGTGAATACGTCCTAGAAATTCAAAGTAGGCCTACCTACTTCGTGGTTTCAGAGGACAACTTTATCCCATTGCAGTTGTTCCTGTAGGAGGAGCTTTGTGTCGTTTACGTAATGAGCGCAAGCGCGGCTTTGCGCCACTCACTTGCTCCATTCGCTCCTTTATTTTAAACCTTTTTTTTGAACTGATCGCTGCACTTCCTTTTATTTTCATTTATAAGTTAAACTGTGATCAAAGCTGACTGTTGTAATTATGAAAAAAAGAAAGAAAGAAGAATAAACAGAATCAACAAAGCGTTTCCCACTTTACAATTAATAATTAAAATAGACAGGCTGTAAACATGTGTCGATTTTTGACATAATTCATTCATGAAATGCGGTCAGATTTTATGAAAACTCGGCAGCTGCTTCCCCCAATCAGTCTATTTAGCACACACCCCACACTTGGATTATGCTTCTTTCGTTTTCATTTCCGGGAAGGATCAAATGTGAAAATACTGTGACTCAAATTATCGTACTTTAAAATGGAGCTTTGGGAAGACAGGACTTTTTCTCCATAATATGAGACAACTCTGCGTGAGCTTTCAGTAGTTTTTAAAGTCGAGAAGATAAAAACATGGAAGACGTTTGTCCGTCAGTTTTGGTTAAGGTAAGTCAGCAATTACAGGTTTAAGGAACTTCCAGTGCTTTGCAGAAGGAAGCGATTTTTTATTTTGTTTAAAGTTACTTATGTTGCCCACTAATCTTCAAATATGTAACTTGATTATTAGTTGCTGTGTGATTGTATTTTATAGCATGAAAATGGAGCAGAAAGCCCTGTAATAATGCCACTGACACAGAAGGGACATATTCCTCCTTTGGTGCGTCACTCAAACCCCAGTCACCTTCCTCTGGTTAGTAGTCCCATGCAGGACGACCTGTGGCATCTACCAGGACGGCTGCGTAAGTCAAACTCTGACACATTCCCATCTTACCTAAACACCAAGGGAAAAGTACAATCAAAGTACATGTACATGCTTATGTATTTAAAGGCATAAACCCGTCTCTATGGGACAAAGAGGATGTTGCCCACTGGCTCCTGTGGGCTCAGAAAGAGTACTCACTGCGCCCTCTTGAAAAGGGGCACTTTGAGATGAACGGGCGTGCTCTCTGCCTCTTGACTAAAGAAGATTTTAGACGTCGCTGCCCCAGTTCAGGTAAAAATAAATAAGATAAACTATGACATACTGACATCCAGTTTCTGTACTCTAAACAGTGTGTCTCCATCAGGTGATGTATTGTATGAAATCCTACAATGTGTAAAACAGCAAAAGAGAAAGGCCTGGGAACCCTCAAATTTATCTCAAAGTTGCAACTCAGTTCAAATCCAGAGTCTAGTCTGCAGTGAAATGCCTGCTCCCTGTGACCAGCCTACCCCAGTCATACCTGGTCAGTGAGTAAGGTGCTCATTCAAACACAGAAAACATGCTTTACATGTTTGTCATAAGCATTAATCAAATCAAACTTGTTTAACATGGTAGTAGTATGGGATAAAACTGCGCCATGCAGGAATTTTACTTTCATTTTTCACATGCTTATATTGTTATATAATGGACATAATACTATACACTGACGAAACATAATCAAATGAGTTTTGTATATGTGTGCAGATAAAAATGCTTCTATTACATAATACTGAGGACAGTTTACAAAATACTCTTATTCCACTATGTCCTGAAAACATTTATTTTAGAGAGAAACTAATTAAATTAGACAACAGCACAGTCACTTTACTCATTTGCAAAATGACAATGAACTGCTAATCATCGCGTCCACCCTTGTCCCTTCATAAATGTGGATTGTCTGAACAGAAGAAGCCCACTTTTGCTTTCATTTTGGCTGCTATTTTACATTTCCCTATTCGATCCTTCTTTACTTTCACAGCAGTGACAACAGCTGCAGCAAACCTCTTAACTACCACCACCACCACCACCACCATTAATCAACCTCCCCTAAGGGTCACCCCAATAATTCTTTACCAACCACACACTCCACTCTCACAAAATAGTGAGTATTACAATATAAAATATAAACTTTACTTTTGTAAACTAATCACTTTATGACTTCCATTTCCTTCTAGACAGAACAACAGAGGTAAAAACATTGATCCCTGACCAAATAAAGTGTCAGCAACAAAAAGAGAGCATCATCCAGGAGCCCCTTAACCTTTCTAGTCGGAAGAGGCCACGAAGCCCAATGCACAAAGCTAATGGCCGCATCCCAGGTATTTTTCATTTAACACTATTTGTGCTATTACCTTTCAATAACATTTTAAACTAAACAGAGTCACTATTCTGCTGCTTACTAGAGTGTCGGTTTCTGTGGGACTACGTCTATCAGTTATTGAGTGATGACCGTTACCAGGAATACATTCGTTGGGAAAACCATGACACCTTAATGTTCAGGGTGGTGGACCCCAATGGACTTGCACAACTCTGGGGTAATCACAAGGTAAAAAACAGTTGTGTATCTCTTAAAGGAAAACCACTATCAGTACTAGAGTTAATAGTATCATTCTTACAGAACCGAGACAACATGACTTACGAAAAAATGTCCCGTGCTTTGCGACACTACTACAAGCTCAATATAATCAAAAAAGAGCAAGGACAAAAGCTTCTATTCAGGTTCATTGTCAATATTTTTGTATTGTATTTAATGTCTCCAAAACCCTTGTACAAATGTCTGCTAATCTTTCATGGTCTTCAGATTCCTAAAGACTCCACAAGATCTCAGGAAACAGCAAGCTGATCAAGGCGAGTCACCAGAGAATAGTCCAGCTCGGGACAGGGACTTTCCAGACAGAAGTCCCACACAGGAGGAGCACCATTTTGAAGTGTCCCCTAAGGATGATGCTCCACAGCTTCCCCCCAATACACAGGGATCCATTTAGCAAAATGACTATGTTTTTATTTCCGACTTACCCTCTGTCAGCTCAGTTTTACAAAATTATGACTTATGACCAAAATTGCTTGGAAAGTCATGTGATTGCAATTATCATTTAACAAAGGATGGGAAACACTGAAAAATATTAAATTCATAATTTAAATATTCCTACCTTAATTCAGTTCTGTCTAAATAAGAGTTTCTGTGGCTTTGTGAGAAGTGTGACATTTTGATTAAATAATAGCATGTAATAGCTGCTCTTTTATTTTTGCTGTTATTCTCATGTCATGCTACTTCAAGGTTGTACCTGCAGATGGCGTAATAGTTGCATAATAGTGTATATCCAGAAATAAAGAAACTTTGCAGTTCAAGTGAATAATCTAACTCATTTTTTGGTTTGTTTTTTTAAAATACAAAATACATTACATATGATTGGATGAAAAATAAAGTTGTATTAAAACATCTACAAAAGAATAATTTGACAATAATAATTGAATAAATATTCATGTTTTTTTTGTCCTGTTAAAAGACAATGATGAAAATATCCAGCTTAATATTATCCTACAGTTTGTGATTATGAAGAAACTTAAACCTAACTTATTTTATTTAAAAAGACTAGCTACAAAACACTGAGTGTTGTAAGTTACCTCACATGGCCATTACTAATACACTGCGTCTAATTGAGTGCTTCAAAAACCTCGCCCTCTCTTCTCTTGATCATTATGTTCAACACTGGCTTGATGAGATTTTTTAAAGGATATCAGTGAATTTAACTGAGATAAAAATTCTAAATACAAAAACAAGAAATAGGTAGACTTTATACCATGCCTCCAGGAGTGCCTAATTGTCAGTTTCTTGATGTTCCTACTTCCATCTCTTTCTCTGGATCTGGATTCATGGCGACCTACCAGTTAGGAGTAGCACAATGCTTTCTAAATTATGCACCGTGGATATTACGCACTGCACCCAGTGTCCTTGGTGCATCGGCTGGGTCTTTGGTGGCAGCTGCTGTTGTCTGTGAAATGGACTTAAGTAAGTATCTTTGTTTTTTCTCTTAAGCATTATGAACAGAAAAGGAATATTCATAGAAAATAATCTCTTTTGCAGTCAGCATTCGGGATGAAATGCTGCATTTCGCTAAACAAGTGAAGGCCTTCAGACTTGGCCCTTTAAACCCCTCCATAAATGTCTTCCACTGGTTAGAGAGCATTCTCCAAAAGTACGTTCCTCCAGATGCTCACAAACTGGCATGTGGCCGACTGGCTGTGGCTATGACACGGCTGACAGATGGCAAGCATATTGTCATATCTGAATTTCAGTCCAGAGAGGATGTAGTACAGGTAAGCATCAGTAATCTGAGAAAACACTGACAAATACACACAATACTTACTTGAATAATGCATGAATAACATGTGCATTGATAATATGTTCATTGTGGTTTGCAGGCTCTGCTCTGTAGCTGTTTTGTGCCAGGTTATTGTGGTATGCTTCCTCCATCCTTCAAAGGCGTAGTAAGTTTTCTCAGTGTTGTTACTAACTCTTTTCCAAGACATTGCTGGATCTAAGTTCTAATGTGTTTTGTCTCTTGTCCCAGTACTATCTGGACGGGGGTTTCACTGGCATGCAACCAGTGCTGTCCCAGAGTCCCACTCTGACAGTGTGTCCATTCTCAGGGGACTTAGACATCTGTCCCACAGACAGTCCCTGCGTATGGGAAATGGTCGTGAGTGGAACAATACTAAAGGCTAATGTTGCCAACAGTGTAAGGGTCATCAATGCTCTCTACCCCATGACTTTAGAGGTGAGACCCTTTAAATGTACATCCATGAACTTTTTGAGAAACTGTATCATATTAAGTTGAATATGAAAAGAAACAAATGTAATTAGTGATGCTAAAATGCAAATTAATTTGTAATTTTTGTAATCCTATTTTTTAGACTCTGGAAGAAGCCTTTCACAGTGGCTACAGAGATGCAGTTCATTTTCTTTTAAGAAATGGTGAGTCAGCTATCTCTAAAACCATTACACATGAAATGGTTTGATCTTTAGACATGATTTCATGTGATTTTAAATTTTCTCTATTCCCTGGCATAAAGATCTTGTTCCATGTATGATGGTACATGATATAACCCACGAAAAACCTCACTGTAGCCAAATGACATTACAACATGTGGAGACCTCCAAAGGGGAAGAGGATGAGGTGAAGAAGCATGAAAATGACACCCCCATCCTGACATCATTTACAGACAACAGATGCATCCAAACAAACAGCCGTATGGAAGAACCCATCCCAAAACAGACTGTTAAAGGAACCATAATGCATTTGGACTTTTTACAAAATGGTATAACAACAAACACTCACACACGTGCTGCAAAAACAATTCCTTGATTCTAACCTCTCCACACTTGTTTCAGTCTTGCTGAGCAACCTGATGAGTAACCAGAACATGTTGGGGATGTCTGTAAAAATCTTCTCCTACCTACTCCTACCTCTCCTGTTGTTATTCTTCACTGCACTCCAGAGTTGGCATAGGTAATTACCACACACACACAACTTCAACATCAACTCTTGTAATGACACAACTTTCAATTAATTTTATTTCTCCACGTCTTGTTCTTGCATTGTAACCAGGCTGCAGATATGGTTCTGGGAGTCCCCACAGTGGATATTCTGGACTTGGACAGGGCTCAGACATTTCGCAGGCTTCTTTTACAACATTTGTATCTGTAGCATCAGAAAAAATATAAATGACAGGTAAATCTCTCTTTAACTTCTGAGGTCTGTGTGACTCTATTACATCTGAAACTTCTTACCAATGGAGGCAGCACTGCTCTGGGTTCTTTAAAAATAGTGTTAAAATTGTTATTAACAATAGTATTGTTTACCACAAGAAAACAATATGAGAGATTTTATTTATGAATTTTATATGACTTCTACTTGATGCAGCCCTTTTAATTTGCTATATTTTTAGGTTGAAGCCCATCATCTTGATGCTTCAGTGGCTCAATATTGAAGCAGAATTCAAGGGTGCTCAGAAGAAGCTCTTTGAGCCTTCTGTTGAGACTTTCCCACTCTCTGACTCTGAAGAGACAAAGCATCTGCACAAACCTATGAACCAGCTTTCAAAGGAATGCAAAAACAGAATTAAGGTAAATAGATTGTATGTTCATTTATTCATCCTTGTTGCACTCATCCTGTGAGTGTCTTCTTACTGAAATGCAGTTACTAGCTGCCTGTGTGAAGTGTGGTTGCCTTTGGTTTGTCAGCTGACTTGAGTGCATGCATTTAATCTTTTTTTTTTTTTTTTTTTTACAAACCTCAGTGAAACATCGCACACAAAAAACCCTTGTGGTCAGAGTCCAGTCGAGAGCTTGGCTGCAGGGCACTCATCTAAAGTGTTTCTAATATCCTTCGGAGGTAATATCATGTCCTGTGATGTCCCACTTCAACACTGAGGTCATTCAGCTTTTGTTTACATTATAAAATAATGACTACCCCAAAAACAATTTGTGTTTCAGTCAGTCCCTGTGTCCCTGTGTGCCTTTCAACACTTGTTTTAGGAAATATTGTCAAATAAGGCCAGAGGAAATTCTCTGTATAACCGAGCACACTGTTAAAATATTGTTACTTATGACTACAGCAGAAGAACTCTTGTTTGTTTCCTTCAGCTTTTAACTGCATATCTGGAATGCAATTATAAATATATGTAATATTTATGTAATATATACAAAAATAAAGAGCCTGTACTTCAGCATTTGTTGTCACTGAGATTTCTTCACTGTCATTTCCAACCATCCAAACCCAGAGCAACTGTATAAAGTAGCCATTACAGCAGCCTTATTTGTCATTAAATTAATGTATTTGCTGTATTTCCATGTAATACCAAGGCTTCACTACTCACATATTACACCAGATTTAAACAGTAAGAGTCACTCTGACATTAAATCAATTACAGGAAATTCATTTCAGATGAATATGTGAGAAGACTAGTGTTCTCCACTTCTGCCTAAATGTTGTGCCTTGGCACCGAGCTGGGAGAGACCATTAGTTCACCAAGCCACATGTTCTTTTTTATACAGATGGCCTATTACCTGTGCAGAGATCCTCTTATATAATGAGTATGGGTGGATCGTAGGCATAACCCACACATCTGCCACTGACCCACACCAGCCACTGATCTGGCCAGTCAGTGGCCAAGCAGCTGGCTTTGGCTTTGACAGATTTTGGTGTCTGCATGACTAGGAGCAGATTCAAATATTAATATGGCATTAAACAAGACAATGATTAAGTTTAGAACTATCTCATTATATCTCACTTCTTTTCAAGAAAGGCATTAAATATTGATTAAAAATGAGTCTAAAATTAGAGAGCTGCCTGCTTCCTGTTGCTGTGGTGACGGTCTGCATCTGAAAGTACATGACCTTTTTTTGTAATCTGGTTGACAGCATGACAAACTGAGTATAATTAAGAAATTATGGCACATGGGCTCGTTTGTTTTTGAGTTGTTTATTTGAAATTTAAGAACAGAGAGTGAAAACAGTGCGTTGAAGATTTGCCCAATTGCCTCAGTGTTAGATGTAAAGATGTTATTACCTTTAACAGTCTAACCCTAGTTCTTTCTGTCACATCTTCTAAAAAAGTGAAAAATAAAGGATTTAAAAAAAAAAAAGATGTTTAGATACTGGAGGACTGTAACGGTTGACAAGGTTACATGAGGTCAACAGCCCATGTGCCTGAGCACCTTGTTTGTCTGTTGAAATGGTTAATCTGCAGGGACAGATTAAACCATTGCACTCAATCATCACAATTTAACAGATGTTGTTGTCAGTATTCACTAGTGCACCACTTAAATGTTCTAATGACTCCATAATGACTCTGTGTATCCAGTGAGAATCTGTCTCTTTGCAGTACCATGTTTTTCCGTTTTTTAGTCTTTGTGCTCTTCTTTGTAAAATTTTTTTTCAAGAAACCACAATGACCTTTCTCCGTTGGTATTTATTGTGAACTCCTTTTTCTGTAAACGCTTTGTCTGATAATGAGAAGTTGTTCCGAGAAATATGCCTTGTTCAGCTGATCCTGATGTTGGTCTACGGCTGTTCTGTTGTTGTACCTTGAACAGAATCTTTTTGAGGATAGATTTAATGCGTTGCTTTGGGTAAATCCAGTAAAAGTGGTGTCATTTCTGAGAAAATTTTTCTTTTAAAGTACCATCACATAGTTCTTCAAAATCTTAATAACTTGTAACGCTAAATAGGGACAGCATAGGGAGATGGCTACATATCCTGTTGATCAAAAACAATACTTGTTGCTATGTAAATACAACTGTTCATTATATTGGTAACACTTTAGATTACGGCCCGGTACTTCCCGGTTACTTATGGTGTATTTACAGTGTAAGTTTTTCTAGGGACACAAATTGTAATTAAGGGGTACAGAGTGTAATTAAGGGGTACAGAGTGTAATTAAGTTAATTAAGTTCCCCCAGAACAAAAAAATAATATATTTTTTTTGAAGTTCCCTAAGAAAAAAAAAAAATTTTTGAAGTTCCCCAGAAAAAATTTTTTTTTTGACTCCCCCCCCCCCCAAAAAAAAACAATTTTTTTCAAGTTCCCCCCAAAAAATATTATTTTTTTTTTGAGTTGCCCAAAAAAAAAAAAAAAAAATTTTTTTTTTGACTTCCCCCCTGTGACAAAGTGGGCTGAGCCCAGTTTCCTTGTCCCATTGGTTGCTTTATCATGTCCTATGTTATCACTATTTCAGTTATCTTTAATGTTTCTATTAAATAACAATACTGTCCTTTAAAATAATTTTCTGGGTTTGTTTAATAATTGTTTAGTTTGCTTAAGTTAAACACACATACACATTGAGTTTAAATTTGTTTATTGGGAAAACATGATTAGTTCTTATCATTTCATCTTACCTGAACCACCACATGGTTGGAACAAAGGGAAGCGGGCCTGTGGCAGCCCTTTTGAACCTTGGTGACATCAGCAGTGATGTCACGGGTCAAACCATGTGGCAGGGGAATCTGTGTGTTAAGATGAGAGGTTTATTATGTATTTATGTTATTGGGTGTATGGGTTTACTTTTGTGTCTGTGTTGAGAGTATGGGGGAGTGAGATGTGACTGGTGGGATGGGGATCTGGACTTACATGCGTATTTGAAGTGGCATATACCTGGAGGATGAAATGAATTGGTCGGGAGGAGTGTCCCGGGCAATTAAGAGGGTATAAGGCAGTGGAAGAGCTGGGAGAACAACCAAGGAGCCAGGTGCACGTGGCTTAGTTTATGTTTATTCTAAGTTGTTAAGTTTTGTTAAGAAATGTTAACAGTTTCTTTTGTAAATGTGTATATTTTGTTTGGGAGCTCCACGAGGCACTTGGTGAATAAAAGGTTGGTGAAAAAGAACATTGGAGTCTGCCTCCTGCTTTGACCACTAGGCCAGCTTCCCCACACCCCCAAAAAAAAAAAAAAAATTTATTTTAAAGTACCCCCCCCAAAAAAAATGTTTTTTGAGTGCCCCAAAAAAAAAAAAAAATTTTTTTTTGACTACCCCAAAAAAATAATATTTTTTTGACTTCCCCAAAAAAATGTATTTTTTTGACTCCCCCAATTTTTTTTTTTGACTTCCCCCCCAAAAAATTTTTTTTGAAGTTCCCGAAGAAAATTTATTTTTATTTTTTTCTGGGGAACTTCAAAAAAAAATATTTTTTTTCTTGGAAACTTAAAAAAAAATATTTTTTTTTTGTCTTGGGGAACTTCAAAAAAATTTATTTATTTATTTTTCTGGGGGAACTTAATTAACCTAATTACACTCTTACCCTTAATTACACTCTGTACCCCTTAATTACAGGCCATACCCCTTAATTACAATTTGTGTCCTAGAAAAACTTACGCTGTAAGTACACCTTAAGTAACAAGAGAACTTACGCTGTAAATACACCATAAGTAACCGGGAAGTACCGGGCCGTAATCTAAAGGTTCATTCTTCCTGTGAGTTACACAAACTCTGTCCATCCTATGTCTGCTGTGGCCTCCTTTTTCTGTCTTCTCACTTGCTGCCCATATCTCTCACTGCGTTGTGGAACTTTCCATCAAAGCCTCTCGTTAATGATAGAGCACTCTCATGCATCTTTCAGCACTTGACGGGGATCTTCCACTGAGCAGTTTTAGCACTTTTATCACTTAAACTCACAGAAAATAAGCAATTTAATAAGAAAGAAAATAAGTCTGTTTAATTGTCAACTTTAATCCATAAGCACTCCCATGTGGAATAGGGTTTTCATAATCCCATTATGAGGGTTTCTCTTATTCTCTTTCTATTATGGATATGTGCAAAGGTTAGATTGACACATTAGACTTAAATAAAAAGTAAAATAAGTAAATCAAATCCCTTTCTTTCCACAGCCCTTCTGTACATGATTCTACAAAACAAGTAATTTGTGTTAACACAAAATCATTGATATTTGATTGAATAAAATAAATTGAACACAAAATGAAAATGAAAACAATTGAAAATGACACAATTTGCAACATGAAAATATTTTTATTTAACTTAGATGGCAAGCATCCCACAAAATATGACAAAATGCTGCAAAACAAAGTGCTGCCACATAGTGAATGGGATACAGTCATAAAAAAGTCTGACAGTAATCCCAACTCGTCTCAACAACAGTCCTGCGATGCAGAGCGACATATAGCAGTGGAACATACTTTTATTTTGAACATGACTTTTTTAATATGTTTTTTTTCCCAAAGGATTCCTGGAGACAGTTCTTTTTTCAAAGTATTGCTTTTTTCCCTTTTTTTTTTTTTTTTTTTTACCTCTTTTAAAACATTACTTTTGTTAAAACATTACTTTTGTAAAACATTTTCTTTAAACATTTTTCTTTTCAACAAGTGTCAGCATAGACCAAGACCAAGATCCCCACTGTTGTCCATGGCCATAAAGCACTGGCATTATTAATGTCCTGGTAGGGGGAAAAACATTTCTTCAGTATATTATATATCTAGACTTCATTAAGACAGTATACCAGTTTACCAGTCCAAAATCTCTGAATCTAAATATGACTTCTCTGCATATAGCAGATATGATCCAAGATCCAACATGAACATTTTGCTTCAGAACATGAAACAATTGTAAAAAGTAATATGCAAGATATTTAGATAAATCCAACAGATGGCCAGTGTCCTTTTTTCAGTGTGGAAAAAGGGCCTAGTTTACAAGAGAGACCTATTCTTTCTTCACACAAACACGGGAACTGATTCGGAAAGATCTATTATTAATATTGGGTAATCCCTTGGATTATATTACTGATTACAACTTTGATGCAGTAACTGATGACAGCAATGGAGTACAATTTTGTCACTTACCAAACCCAGTCAGGCCACCAAATGGCCACAAGTCAATCTGTTCCATGAAAACCACGAGGGATGTGTGGATTCCGTGAGACTTTTTCCGACTTTAGATGAATGAATGAAGCTCATCAATATGGATGTTGTTGTTGTGATGTTGTTTATACTTGATCCTGATCCTTACTTAGTGTTAGTAAAACAGTAAATAAGTCTTAAAGGTAATGGTGATCATGCAAAACAGACCAAATAAATTCTTGTGTGGCTTGTAAATATATGAATGCCCAATAATTGCCTACTCTATTTTAATCATAATTTCAACAGTTATGAGACATAGTTATGAGTCAAAGTATAAAATATGTGTTTTACTGGCACAACATTCATGCAGGAGGCAGAAAGTTTGATGAGGGAGATTATTATTCAGTGTTACAGGCTACTTGTAAAGTAATAATCACACATTATTTTGCACCATGTGCCATTACAAAGTCCTTTTTGAATAATATAATGTCTTTGTCATTAATGTAATTCTTATTTACCAGTGCAGCCCTCATTTAATTTCAGTTTAATGTGAATCATCAACATCCAGTGATAACCATTGTAGACATTTCTACAATTTCAGGAAATGTTTTTGATGTCTGTGATGCATAAAAATTTATTCATTTTGCCCAAACCCTTTTGAAAGGACTGTCACACGTCTTATTTACAACCCCAAATTAAGTGCATGTGATTAAGGACTATAGTATTGCTTATTTGTGTGTGCAGCTAGAATTTCCCTTGTAACCTATTTCCACAGCCTCTTGTAAGGTATCTGAGTGTCTGTCAGCCCATTAGCAGCAGCCAAGTAACGTGTGAACCATCCGCTCTCTGTCCTCCCAGGTGCCACTCATCCGTCCTTTCTCTCTTTTCATTGGCAGCTCCATTTTCATTCAGTGACCTTGAATGTCCCTAATTTGTTAAGGCCACGTTGTAATAATGTAGGTCATTAAATGAGTCTTCTTCGCGAGAAGAGAGCAGATGGAAAACAAAAGTTAGATTTTGTTTGTCAGCCATGTAAATGTTTCACTCTGTTATGTTACCTCACAGTTGTAAAATGTCGGTAAAATTCAGCTCAAACCTGTATGTGAGTAAATGCATTGCAAATAAAACATTTATTGTGTTGTTCTAATAGCCAATACCAACTATATTAAAACTCCTTAGATTTTTTTGTTTACATAGACTAGTGATGAAGACCAATTCTTAAGCATGCTTTGCTTCACCTCACAATAAATTACAGTGACTGAAAACATTAACAAACGTAATACTGAGTTTGGCCTTCCACAGCCCGAGGTAAGGCTTTGAGTCCTGAGAGACGGTGGTATCAGGTGAAACTAGCAGGCATCAGTGGTTAGCAGACCGCCCATGTGTCGACTAAAGATAGGCATCCTGTTTGGAAGGCGTCCACTGATACACTCAGTTCACTTCTCCACATGTCTTTTTGATGTGACCTCCATCTTTGTGTGTGCACTGACATTACAGTGAAAGCAGAGACAACTTACTGAAAGTAATGATGTCTCCAACAATGATGGGTGAAGACTGACTACACGCACTGCTTCTTAATACAAACCACAAAAACAACTCATGGTTTAAAAGCATTTGATTAAATCAAAAGAATATTGCATCTGCATTACCGTACATTATATTCTGAAATGTTATCATACATACCATAAAATACAGTGTAAATGTCATGTTTGTAGAATAATCCAACTTTTTATAGACACAGCCAACCCCGTCACCTCACTGAAGACTGCCGTATATTGTTGTACACAAATAATAGTAGATATGATATGACATGAGACATCATGCTGACTAACCATGCTGAGAGAGAAAACAGAAACTAATCATTTATGCACATACACTGAAATAACTGATCTAAAGAAGGACTGAATCTAGCCTGTAGCTATGGACATGATGATGGAAACTCTTTGAAATAGCAATAAACTAAGAGGTTTTTCAGGTCAACAATTCTTAGTTGGATAATTGAAAAAAATCCCTTTCATGACTTAAATACTTTTGCTCTGAAATCAAAAAATACTGACACACTTTCAGGTATTGAGATAATGTATGGCAAAGTCATCCCAGTAAGGCACTCCATTTAAACATACTGTGGAGTCAGTCATACAGCTGGATTTCTATCCATGCTACATTTATTTATAATTATCAAAAAGAATAAAGTGATACCAAAGAAGACTGATATCTAAATACAGAAATAAATAGAAGTCTAGATGGTATAACATTGGTAGAGTTGTAGTTCTGATGACTGCTCTTTTGACTGCTTTTGAGAGTGATCTCTTAATATATAAATGACAAAGGTCTCAGTTTTTTTGATTCAATTTATTTTCACCTGGTTTTCTTGCGAGTCTCAAGACTGGGTAAGACTTGTAATTTTGATTACAAGACTACAATACTGCCAGTAGGTTACCACTGACAACAATAGCAGGAGAAAGTAGATCTGCTTTACATTATATTGGTCTCTTTTGTATTTGGATTACACAACAGCTATCTGTAAAAAGAGCTGCACATCACCCCAGACTATGATTTACATTTGCTTTTATATCTGCCCTCCAAAAGAAACACATTTGAGACCAATGTTATATTTAAATCAAGCATTTCAAATGTTTATATTGCTGTCAAACACTGTTCTTAGGAGGCAATCTTCATTTGAGGTAAGAATGGCATGGTACAATAAATCATAACTTGAACGTTATCCATTACAAACATCACATTGTTTCCATAACAATAATGTTCTGTTCCATTCACAGTTATTTCTTTTTGCTGTTCGGCCATATGCCATTTGGTTTATTGAGTGAAGTGTTGCTACCCTGTTTGTTATTAGCATCGTCCTTCATTGCTTGCTCAATTGCTTCTGAAAAAGGCGTCTTGTCTTCTGCCTCTGTCTCTCTGTGGTAGAAGTAGTTGAAGTTGGAGACAATGACAGGAACAGGCAAAGCAATGGTCAGTACACCTGCTATTGCACACAAAGTGCCCACCATTTTACCCCCCATGGTTATTGGACACATGTCTCCATAACCTACTGTGGTCATGGTAACGACCGCCCACCAGAAGCCGTCCGGTATGCTGACAAACTGAGTGTTAGGCTCATCTACTTCAGCAAAGTAAATAGCACTGGAGAATAGGATAACTCCGATGAAGAGGAAGAAGATGAGTAAACCAAGTTCACGCATGCTGGCTTTCAGTGTTTGTCCCAGGATCTGCAGGCCCTTGGAGTGACGAGACAGTTTGAAGATACGAAACACCCTGACCAGACGAATGATTCGTAAAATGGCCAAAGACATATTCTGCCCAGAGCTGTCTTCTGGCTTTGTGGTTAGTTCTGTTATCAAAGTAACAAAATAGGGAATGATGGATATGATATCAATGATGTTCATTAAGTTATGGAAAAAATCCCTTTTGCTTGGACAAGCCAAAAATCGTACACACAGCTCAAAGAAAAACCAGGCAATGCAAGCTGTCTCAATGATAAAGAAAGGATCATTAAAAGGAGTGGGTCTTCCACCAAAAAGAGATCCAGAACTGGATTTGTTCAAAGGCGGCACTGTAGTGGTAACAACAGTGTCCAATTCATCTCTGAATTCAGGGAGTGTTTCCATACAGAAAATAAAAATTGAAATAATGATAACAAAAAGAGACACAAGAGCGACACCTCGAGCTGCGTTAGAACTTTCAGGATACTCAAACAGCAGCCAGAACTGCCTTTTAATGTCATGACCGGGCAAAGGGATATCAACATCTTTTATGAAACCCTCATCTTCTCTGAACTGTTCCATTGCCTCAGTCCCGAGCTCATAGAAGATAATCTCATCTGCGAACACATCCAGAGGAACGTTAGCTGGTCGTCTGATCTTACCTCCTGACTGGTAGTAGTACAAGATCCCATCAAAGCTGGGCCGGTTTCGATCAAAGAAGTACTCATTCCTCATTGGATCAAAGTAGTCCATTCTTTTTTGAGGGTCCCCCAGGAGTGTATCAGGAAACTGGTCCAATGTTTTAAGCTGGGTCTCAAAACGGAGACCTGCGATGTTGATAATGACTTTCTGATCGCCGTCATCAAGCCCTCTTTTATCTACAAACAGATCCTCACAGCACTCCTTCGCAAGTCGGCTAAAGATTTTCTCACTCTCCTTACTGCCCTCGCTGCTAAGGAGTAACTTCCAGGTGGAAAGCATGCTAGCGCAACTGCTGCGCCCTTGTCGACTAGCTATAGGCAAGGTTGGAGAGTGGGGTACACTGAGTCTGCGGGCCTGAGGCGGGGGGCAAGGTGAGTTGGATTCCCAGCAGCACGAGGGCAAATGGCTGGGGGACGCCATTGCAGTAAGCTGTGAAGCTCGGATGAGGTAGCTACTGGGTGGGTTGCTGCACTCTTGAGACGCATCTGCAGTAAGAGCAGTGGTCTCATCTGCAAAGTGGTCCATCTCATTCTCAGTGTCTTCAAGGCTCTCAAAGTCTACCAGAGCCACCTCCATGGCTCCACCTCAGCCACCGCACCCCACCAAGATGAGAATTTGAGCGTCTCACTCACACAGAAAAAGGTGGGTCACTGGGAGACGTCTGGAATCCAGTCTTCAGCGGGACCTACCGAGACAGGACCAGTAGACTGTCTGCTGTGTTCCCTCCAACATCTACAAAAAAAGACAAAGACAGGAAACAGTCGTCATTGCCTTTCTGCTTTTTTTGTGTTTTATTACAACTCTCTCTGTCTATGTTCACACTAATTCATTTGTTAAGTTTTATCCATTTATTCCTGTGGTGAACAACAACAGACAAATAAAAAACATACTCTTCTCTGTTCCCACTCTTTCCTATGGGCAAAAAGAAGTCCACAAACTGTAGTGACCCCTGTTCTGGGTGTAGAAGACGATAGTGCCACGTAACTGGGGCTGTGCATATATTAGTACATAATTAACTGGCTGTGTAGTGATAGCCCAGTCCTAAGTCAGACACCGCCATAGTCTCCAATCTTTGTCTGCTGTAAATTTACCTGCCCCTGCGTCGTTTTTTTCAACGAGCGCGAGACAAAGCCTGCATGTATTCTGTTATCCCAACTGTGGCTGGATGTATGAGCCCTGCAGCACTGCATGTGAGAAGCTGAGTGAGTGTTGACGCCCGCAGATGTTTAATTAAAGACTCCACACATGACTCACCACCTAAAGCCAAATGGCAATGATACCAACCTTGGGGCAGAAAGAAAGAGAAGAGACTGAGAAGGCCTAGTTGAGCAAATAAACTGCATGATGGGAAAATTGTCAGGGAAGAGCGGGAAAAACTGGATAAAAGTAAGCTTTACCAGAAGGAAAGTGACAACAGTGATTGCAATGATAAGTGGCTGGATGGACTGACAGGACAGTACTGGCAAAATCTGTGATTCCATAAATGTATTGTTACTTTTACAACTTAAACAAGTGCAATAAAGGTTTTAGTGAAAAGACTGCATAGCAGACCAAAATAACCATAAAAATGATGGAAATAAAAGAACACAATTAGCCTTCAAGTAGTTGTTGAAGCATAGATGCAAGGTCTTAACAAAAAGAATGGGTCAGAATAAAAGTAACAAATCTGAGTATCAAATGTGACAAAATGTAGTCACATTTTTACTTCAAATATAGTAAAAGTAGAACTTATCTTAACAAATGTTAACTACTAGTGCCTGTTTTTCTTGTTACCAGAGCAGACAATGAAACTGCAACAATGCAAATAAAAAAGAGGCTCGCATCAAAGACTTAAAGACATAAATCCCAATTCTGAGTGAACTTTATCCCTCTCCCTTTTTCCCTTTGAAGGCCAGAACATTGTCACTTGACCCTTAGACCAACCAGAACTTTCTCAAGATCCTGAAATAGAAGATGTATATCAGTGCTCTCAGACAAAAAAAAAAGATCAATACCTGCAAATTAGCCAGTGATGTTACATCTTGATCTTAGATCAATAACATACCCTCAGTGTGTTATTTTAATTAAAGTGTGAGTGAAGGACTCTTTAACTTTCAAATGTTTGCAGTTGTGCAAGAATGTACATATTTACTTCTAGGCTATGCTGACTTGCTGCAGAGAAAGTAATACCTTGATCAAATGTTCTTGATCATAATGTTTAGATGTCTAGATTGTATTGGAGCTGCAAACAAAAAGGAAACTGAATTGCCAAACAAAGAAAATGATAAAAAGCTTACCTTTTTAAAACATGAGACTGAAAATGTTTCAAAAAGTAAAAATAATAATAATAAAAAAAAAAAACAGAGAAAATCTGAAGTGGTAGAGTTTGAGCCTGTGCTGCTGCTTTGTACTACCTTCTCAATTGGGATCAGAATGACTAAACTATCACAGACTACACTGAGTAACCTTATGCTGGTGCAGAAACTAGAGCTGTGGCAAAGGCCACTGCACACACACGAACACATGCAAACAGCTCATGCTGAGAGGCCCTCATTAAACCAAAGTGAACATTAAAAAAGTCATTGGCATTAAATGTCTCATGAATTGGCATCAAAGATCACTCTTTAGTTTGTATTCATTAAAATTCATATGAAATGCACCACAAAAGAATGGTCATGCCTCATTGACTGGAACGGTGTGATCAGATCCTCACCAGATTCTTCATGCTTGACTCACTCTACAAACAGACTGGGCCATCGCCATATCGGACTTATTTACAGTATCACAATCAATTATTCATGTTTAACAACACCATTACCATGTTCAACAAGACAAGTGAAAAATGGCAAGAGGACAACAGAGCAACAGGTTTCTGGCTCTTAGGCCTAACTTAATAACAGTAACCCTTATGCAATGCATTGTTACATATTACAGAAGGTATAGTGGATGAATTGTAAAAAGATTTATTCATCCCATATCTTACTAATACTATTGTTGAAGATTGTAAAAAGTGAATTTTAAACCCTTGTTTCCAAAGTCAAGTCAAAGCAGTTGCACAGTCTTACAGTGATACCACCATGTCCATTTGTATTTGTATTTGTATTCATGGGTATATTAGGAAATTATTATTGATCACATTCATAAATGTGAATAGTGCTGATTAGTGTTAAAAATTCAGTTAACATGTGTATTTTGTTTACAGTAGCATTGATGGGGCTTTAGGAGTTTATACATTTAAGACCTGTAATATAACAAATTGACTTTAACTCTTTCTTAAGAATGGAAATGAAAGTATAAAAAACTCAAGTCAACAATATCATGGTGCATTGTGGAGACAGGCAACTAAAACAAAGCATGTACTTACTGATTCCAAGTAGGTCTTAATTTGGGGATTAATTTAACTTAATTCAAGTTTAAGCAGAAGGAAATTAGAATAGGAAAAAACATTATAACACATTCATCACAAGACAAATAACAGTCAGGAATTTAGGGTTTTAGAGGCCACACAGGAGTCATATGGGGCCCACACACAGACCCATGGTGCTTCGACTATTCTGGCCATACTATTAATACTCACTGAAGGTGAAAGCCCTTTGACAACTTTCTAACACACTACAACACCCTAAAAACAAACTGTGTGTAAAAGTGAGCAAAAATAGAAAGGTTACATCTGTGGTATAATATGTCCCAGCACTAGGAATCTGTCCCACCAGCAACAAGTCACAAAATCTACTGGGTTTTTTAAAGCTAACCCCAGTGACTTCACCACATGTGTGTAAACATGAACAGATGTTCATTCAGATCTGGCTTAACCACAACACAATCCTTTCCTGGTAGACAAGGAATACATTTTTTTCCAATATTTAAATTAAACATGAAAAAATAATATTATTATCACTTAAGACACAAATTTTATGGACAGGAGCTTATCAAATATGGGAACCTAAAACCTCTGTGCATTTTACAATCCTGGAATTAAAAATGCATTATATCTTTAAGATGTCCCTTAAACTAAAGCTGGAGGACTGATCTCTCTAATCTCTACAGGTACAAAACACTGATTTTCTTTTTGCTGTAATTTATCTATTATATCTATAAGTTTTTTATTCGTCTATTAAACCATTTTTTTTTGCCAATGCATTTTGTCTAAGTGTGCTGACATCATGAATCTTGCATTATTTTTCATTTCACTCTCCCTCCTATACTTATGTTTAATTAGTTTTGCTCAAAAGGATGATGTATTTTATTGTATTTTATGTTCTGAAAGATAAATAGGTGAAGCAAATATGTCACTGAATGGTCAACACCTCTCAAGATGTATAGCTGACTAGTTTGTAGTATTGCAATTTAAATATACCTTGGATTGAGTTGTGAGCTACAGCTGCATTCTTCCATCTTTCATTCGTCTAACACAAACAAGGTTTCTTTCTCTCTCCACTAAGTGTATTCGTGACTTCTTAATTGTATGAAGTTAGTATTAGAGTTACTATGAGAAGAACTGTATATTATACTTTTTCCACCACAGATTTTTGACCCCATTAAGTAGATTAATATGGGCTGGCCAGCTCACTGCTATAAGCCAGGGATCACTTCCATCAGATCAACACAGATATGAGTAGGTAATCCCAGACACACCTATTTACACAGGCTTTAAATAAAATGATACACGACACATTTAGTCTTAAATATTACTGCAGTTCAGAAAAAGATCTTGTCAAAGCCATAAATATTGTATAAAGTTGTCATCCTGTGTTTCACAAATGACGTGACACAACACGTCTCACCCTGACTTTTAGCTTTACATGTTCACGTAATGTTTTTCTGCCACAGTCATGAATGTTGCAACACTGCAGGCTATTAGACCCTCTCACACAGACAATTTACATAGAAATACTTTTTATACACATTGGTCATCACAATCAAGCACTTTCAATTCACATTCAAATTGACTATTTGTATCATTTTAGCTTTTCAAAATATGTCCAAATGACAGATTTTGGAATATCAGATCTCACTTCTCAACACACTCTGTTGTGCTTTAAAATCACTTAATCAAATGTGACAAATGTTACTAATGCTCTCTTCACAACTACAGCCAAATAATGCTTCTCATTAAAATGCTAAAAATAGATATAGACCATTGCTGATCCTCTGCTGATATCTAGCCACACTGTAGATGTGCATGAGTAAGTGTTGCTGTACTTTGGGTTTCCTATGGACAACTTGTTTAGAATATTTAAATGTTGCATTTTTCACTGAAATAATAAATGCTCATGACGGATTATATAACTCTTAAAAAGGCTGAAGTGTTATTTTTTCTTGCACACTCCATATGTCAGTCTGGAGGAGATTTGTAGTTTTATGTGTAGTCTCCGCGAGGCATTCAAGAAGCTGATGTTGTTGACAACGGTGTGTCTGCAGGCTTCAAGCCAAGTCCCAGTTCACAGCAGCTGGGGCCAAAATCCTTCTTTGGCCTTCTGACAACAAGCGTGTACTCACTCAAACCACAACAACATGAGCAAGCACGCAAACAAGGACAGCTGAAATCACTTCCTAAATTAAAAACTTCCTCCAGACCATCTGAACTCAGCAGCCACACTCGAAAATATTCATGCAATAATCTGTCCTTTCCCAGACATGACGGCAGTGCAATAAACAGACAAATTAAGACATTTCTGAGGCTGCAGCCCATAATTATATTCATCATGAATTTGTTCCGAATTAAAGCTCAGATTTTTGTCTATGTGGTACAGTAATTGCAATGATGGACAGCTACAATTGCCGATTAAAGGCCATTTGTTGTCTAGGTCTATAATGAACATGCACCATAGGATGACAGTAGGACGACACATTTTATAGCTTCACTTTTTAAATCAACAAGCCCCTGATACAATGGGTCAGCAAAACTGGCATTTGGCCATTGAAACTGAAAATAAGAGAGGTAGTTTTTGGAGGCCAGAGAGCAATATTTTTTCATGAGCAATGATAAAAACTATACTAACGCTGTTTTTGTACAGTGCACAATTGACAATCTTTTATTTAAAAATGGCATCATTCTTCTCATTCTTTATTGTCCACTTAAGTAAGAAAATATTCTGTCCAGTAGTCTTTACTTCATAATCCATATATCTCTTTAACCCTTTGTGTGCGGCTGAACCGTGAAAGCCGGTGCATGTAGCTGTGTGCATTGCTTACAGCACACAGCACTCATACAGTCAAAGGACCACTGCTCAAATAGCAACACTAAAAGGTCAAGTATCACCTCAAGAGCCTGAACTAATGTCCTCAGCGACCCACAATATGCCCTTATAAGTAGGCAGATTAATCCCCGAACAGAAACGAACAGAAAATAATGCATGATTTTTAGAAGGCTAGCCTTACTGATCCAGACAAGAACAGTATGGCCATCTGCTCTGTCTCTATCACATATCACTAACGTTAAGTGGCGCTGAAACAAGCCATTAGGGGCGTGCGCACAGTGGAGACCACATGATACCCTTCTGTGAATGAACCTGCTTTTGAAAGACAGGATAATGTGACAGAGCTAGTGACACCTAAGCATCAACAAAACACAACTTTTCAATATTATCAACGTCACTGGGTTAATTTAAGACCTCCCAATTACGGAAAAAAAAAACTTTTGTAACGTAAATTGTAACGTTAAACTGCAGCTCTACAATACAAACGTTGTGCTAAGCAATTTGAGAGTATGGGTTGTGTAATTAGTTTGAACGGCTCTGTTCTTTTCAGAATTAAAGCGAGAAAAGCTGTGATTTTACGGTTATATGTGCACAACAACTGGTCTATTCAAAAAGGGGAGATAGCTGAGATATAAAGCGATTATTTGAAGAGATAAACGATGCCTTACCTTCACAGCAGTCACGTTGCAACAAACTTTATTAAAGTTTGCTTCTCGGGACCGCACCGGAGTCATGGTCTCTGTTACGCACAGGATGAAGTATCCACTGCGCGCGTCCTGCCCTCAGTCCTGTTCCGACAGTAGTCAAGGCCGAGGAAGTGCTCCGGCCAATCAGCCACGAACGGCCAGATGTGGCCGTGATATAACACCAACAACATGGTCGCGTTTAATTTGGCCAATTCCCCACTCGCAAAATTCTTGTTTCCTCCCTCGTGATTTCGAGCTGTAAAGCGCGCCCTCAAAGCTACTGACAGAAAGAGGGAGGGGAGAGAGGAAGGAGATTAGAACAGGACTGTTTCCTAACCCCTACCAAGATGCCTTGTGCTCCATGGCAACCGCACACCACACCTGCCTCATTATTCATAATATACCTGCCGCAGACATCATAAGACTTAGCCCCTCAGTGACTTGACTTTTAAACAGTTTGTATTGTTAACTTATATTTTTACACTTCTCCAAGCACACCTGCAGTTATTTATGGACTGTAATAGACATTAATCGATATTTTTATTTGTCGTATGGATTTAGAGCATTGACGTGTGCCATATTCATGTAGGCACGTACCCATGATGTGAGCATCTGCTGCAGATGTTCCTAAAGTCTGAACTTTTGACCCACGTGTGCCGCCTCGGGACGGAGACGACTTACTGCCACAGTCTGGTCACTTGCAGCTGTGGTGTTTAGTGGAGACAGGGCTCCCTCTGCTGGAGAATCAAGGGAACATTCAGATGCACCTGTGGCTTTAAGCCTATCTTAAATAAATAATACTACTGAGAAAAACAACAGGAGAGGTAAACAGATTTACATCAACCCAAATGTAGGTGAAATAACAGGAGAGACACAATGACAGTAGCTCCACACAACATGAAGCACCTGACTGTTCACTGCCTGAGGGCTTCATTTAGAGGCCTATCTGTAGAAGTGACAAGAAAACAAAAAGATTATTAGGCCACTGTGATTAAAAAGACCACAGAAAGTAATAAATGCACAGATAATAGCATTTCAATACAAATACAGACGTTTACAATGACTGTTGATGTTCCCCAACCATTGTACTACAGTTTATCTAAATCACAGCACTCTATAAAGCAGCATTTATCATGACCATAATAAGCTGTAGACCAGATTCATTTGTCCAAGTTATAACTCACAAAAGTAGAGCATTGGACCAAAGGTTAAAAATAGATGGGAACAGAAGAAGTTGATGTAGAGCTGATAAATTATTTATGCTGGTGGGATATTTCAGGAGCCCATATCACGTCTGGGAGAAATGGCAGTGACAGAAAGAGGAGAAGTAAATGGGTATCATTTGCTTCTTCTGTCACTGTGCTGCACGGTTGTACGAGTGTAATACATTCAAACTTTGATGTACAACATAAAACCATCCTTGTGCAAGTAGACAAAAGTGAAAATGTGTTTCAGGACTGCATTGAACAGGCATTGGGCCGTCTGTACAAGAACTGCCAGTTGAAGAAAAGTTTGTTGTTTAATGAAGAAAATTGTTGCTCCTAAAAGACTAACGACCTTGAGGGTATAATTAGACGCTTCCCAAGAGCAGGATGTTGTAATTCTACTTTCTAACCTCAAGGGGGCGGACACACCCGTTGTTTGAACTGTGAACAAATGCAGTAGTAGGTTGTCACAGTTTCATTGACACACATAGTAAACACAACCATACATGAAGGCCACTGTGAAAATGCCCTTGTCCTAGATGAACGCACGCCGTTTTGGGCAAAATGCTTAATTATTTTATTACTATCATTAAAGCAGCATTGTTTCCCTGTTATGCTTTAATACTGATCACCTTTATATCCTGTCAGAAATCCATTTGTATTTAGGGTCACTCATGTTAAGTTAAAAGTAGCGCTATGTTTCATCTTTACTCTACCTCCCTTTAATGAGGAATCATTATTAAAAAAAAAAAAAAGTGGTAAAAATTCCTATAAACCATACCTTTTGTTGATTTGAAAAGAATTTAAGATCAGTACAGCACTGTAGATAGGTGTATATGTGATGGAGAGGAATGGAGGATGTAGGCCAAACCCATAAATCAATTGTGTTCATTAAACACACTGACAGCTAGTGCTCCCCCGTGGTATCATTCTTTTGGTATAAATCAAATCCTCCCTTTAAAAATCTCACATAGCTTTTTCTCCACCCCTTCCATCAGTCACGCTCTCTAACTGCTAAGGTACAATTTATTCTCGACTTTTTGTAAATTTCATTGTTGCTGTTTCTATGGGAAACCCACAGCTCTAACAATGTGTTCCTTACACGTCATTTGAGAGCAAGAAGCAGGCAGTCCCCATCAACACAAAGGAAACCTGCAGTGAGCTATAAATAGAACAGGCTAATATAGGGGGCTTCCACTGTTGGGAGGAATAATCAAAAAGAGCCTCCCCTCCTCCACACGCACACGCTGGTAGTACATGGAGACACAGGTTCCCCTATGGAACATGGTCTGCTATAAAGAAAGCCCCATTTGACAGGCCATTAACTGAGATGTGTATTAGGTTATAAATCAGCTCCACTGTAACAGGCAAGTGCTCACCGCACAAGAAGTATTCACTTGGAAAATTGCAGCTTGAAACATACAAATACAAGCCCGCTGTCCATCAAAATGACAAAGAACAAAGTGTGTGGGTGAATCCTAATTTTTTCTGTCTGTGTGGAATTAAAAACCTTCTGTTAAGCTCCTTTAATACAAAGCTAATCAAATAGCAATCATTGGATCAATATCCATCTGTTTTGGAAGGCTGCCCGGATACCGTCCTGAGCAGACAGACAACAGTCAGTTGAACTGTGAGGGCCAGAAGGGGCATTACTCTCTCTGAATCAGATAATTCAGGGTGCATTACTGCTTTGGTACTTAGTGTTGCAGCAATACTAGAAAGAGATGGATGGATGCTGGAAGCGTGTGTGGGAAATGAAATAATAGATAAAGTGAGAACAGGCAAAAACAGCAGTAAAGAGACCAACTAGGGATCTGTGAACCACAAACATTATGTTGGAAATGTTTGCGCTTGTGTCTCAACTGGATATCAAGAGTGTTTTACTTCTTTCCTCGTCCCCGCCCTGTTTCTCTCATCCTCACTTTTATTGTGCATGCTTTTATAAATAGAGCACTTTGCTTTCTGAGTAAACCGCAGAGAGCATAAGATTCACTTAGCAAGAGGAGCAGGACACCACTGAAGAGGTGAAGGTCGATAGTCAATTCAACTATACCTCCTATAATGGACGTGAAAGCTCCCAGCATTAGATAGCTGCCATGGAGGTGGTCCAGTCAATTTATTCACTATATGGCAGCTAAGCTAAGCTAAAAGCTACAAACAAGTCATAGAGTAATCTTTTGACAATAAAATAATTCTCCAAGAACAACAAACATGCATTTAGCACAAGGATGTTATTATGAATATTATTATCATCAAGAGCATCAGAGCATTTTATTCACATTACTTTTGAATGATTCCAGCTTACATTGCTTTCCACTCTGCAAGCTTTCAGGTCAATATACCCTTTCTTTACAACAATGAATTATTGTTGATCCTTTACCATAGAAGACATGGCTTTATACAGATGCTTGAAACCACCTTGAGTGCAGACACTGGAGCTGAGACTCCAGATTTATTGGAGGTAAACAGTTATGCAAATATTTATGCAAATTTAAGAGCAACTGTGGATATATCATATTTTTGCAGTGAAGAATATACAGCTGAGCTTATGAATTTACATATGGCAGACGCATGTAAATTTAGGACACAACATATAAAACACTGAAGATTTTTATATGTGTTTTAGTCTCAACTTGTGTACCATGCACTCAAAGTGCTTCAAAATGACATTCAAATAACAAAGTGAAGAAAAAAAAAGCAAAACAGAAAAATCCCACAGTGGTGAGACAAATAAGTTAACCTTTCCATAGAAACAAAGTAAGTTATTATATTTTTTCTATTCTTAGTCCCAGCAGCATTACCAATAATAGGCAATAATTCATAAGCAACACTGCTTTTTTTCTTGGGTTAATTCAACAAGCGTACACTTGAATTCCCTGCTGTAGAAGAATCTGGACATGGCAGAAGCATGATTTTAAAGCTGAAGCTTTAGGCATTTGAAGACATCTTTAAAAGCAGCTGTAATTCATACATACATTGTTTACATGTGTTCGACACAAGCTGTGGCTTAAGATCATTCACTTTGTCACGCTGAAACCTAGTCAGACCACAGACTGTTGGTCTTGTTTTGTCCACAGGCTCTGTTCATCTCTGAATACACAATAAAAGGTTAGCTATTTTTCTCTAAGTAGAACACACAACAAAGAGTTGGATTTGTGAGATCCCGGGGTCTCATCTATTGTGTTTATCCACAACAATATGGGTCTTGATAACAAGGAAGAGTCCAAAAAAGCCTTTGGACCACATAATGTCCTATAAAATTAAGTGCTCCGGCACACTGTGACAGTTGTATTGGTATAAGCACATATCAGTTTTTAAAAGGAAGATATATGTTTATCAAAACAGTATCACTGCAATAACATTCTTGCTTCCAGTTGTTCTCTTGAATCCTTAGAGCTTATTTTTTGTTAAAATCCCCTGCTTCAACAGATGAATCCCATCATGTATGAAATCAGCAGGAGTTTCCTTGGACATGTACAGCACATACAGAATACCACCCACAGGTTGTAGACTGTGTATTAACAAAGTCAATGAGCACCTTGTTGTTCTGGCCCCAAGTTCAAAACAGCAGTGTTTTTCAAGCATGACGTTAAGAGCTCTACCTATGTATCTCTAAAAGTTCTACTTCCATCTTTGACTCCCTTTCACACACCTTGGCACACACAAACATGAATGAGAAATACCACATATTAATATGGACCTATATATCAACAAGGAGAGCACAGAGAGTTCCTTACACAAACATACTTGACTGAGCAAAGAGTGAATCACTGCAATACAGGCAGATAGTAGCTGCTGTTGTGCTTCTGACCGTCAGTGATAATAATGTGAAAAGGAGCTAGACCCGAGTTAAAATCTGTGCTATAGTTTGGATTTACCTCAGCCAAAAAACTTGGTCTTGACTATAGTTTAGTGTTTACATTAAGAAATAAGAACTCTTTCTGATTAAAAAGCAAAACCTTCATATATTAAATGACTTCAGCTACTGGCAAGTATGTGATAGGTACAGTATATACTGAACATCAAACTTCTCTGGCATATATTGCACTTGGCATCAGTAATATATGAATATAGGTCAGTTTGCTTTCTAGGTATATATCATTCTTTCAGTGCATGCTACAATGAATAGTTTACATGCAGCAATACAAAGCTATAATTTCATGAGTAACCAATGAGGGACATTGCTCGCTATAATGTCCTGCTAGACAGAAATATACAAATGGAATGATTTTTCATAAAGCATAGAAACTGTTAATTCCACATACTAAGAGTAAACATAATCGCTTACAATCTAAGATATGCAAGTGGCAGCATGTTTGTCTTTGGCAGCCCAATAATGGCACACAGTGCTGTAAAGCTTAATCATAGCTTATTCTGCTTCTACTTCGAATTGTACATTTTGAAGTGCTTGTACTTATTGAATCATATTTATCCACAGCAGAATTTATTCCATATGATAAAATATTTCATACTTTTGGCTTTAAAATTACTTGAAGGAAATAAAGGCTATTTTGTTCCCAATGTCTGGTATAAATCTAAATCTTCTAAATACTGGAATGCTTTGAAATGGTGGACACCAGTATTTATGTAGGGCAGTGAGGGTCAACACAAATGTACTTATGTGGTGGCCAAAGAGACACTTGAAGGGCTAAAAAAGGCACTCACATGTAAAAATATGACTATCCTTCATGTGGTTGGATTTACAGCAGAACAAATGTTGACAAATATATGCACTTATCGTTATGTAAACAAAACACTCACTCTTTTTACAGATATATAACTAGAAACTGCAAATCCACAAGAGTTTCTTTAAGAACAAAAGCTGAATTTGAGTTGGTGCTTTTGTGGTCCAGAATTACAGCACAGCGATTTGTTTGTCCTCCACACACCGCTTCTTTGTTGTAGATAGATTATATTGAGTGAGGGTCACAAAAGGGCCTGTGCAGGTCCTTTCATTGAGAACAACAAATGACCATTTGGCCAAAAGTGCATTGAAGGCTGACTCTTCATCTGGCCTTGTTCTGAGTCAGGACCTTGGCAGTTGGAGTGACTGGTTAAGTTTTTCATTGATGATAAAATGTGTATTCATCCACTTTTACTGAAGCTATATTTAAAAAATAAGTTACACTATTTATGTTATTTTAAGCAACATTTAGGGGCAGTTTGAGCAAGAAGGCAGCGACTAGTGGTCTCAATATGTTGTTAGTACAGGTTATTACTTATTCTGCTACTGTTTGGCTACTGTTGCAAGCAGGATGACTACAGTTAAATGGCTAAGAGTAACTTCATGCAGACACTAATAATGTCTCAAATAAGATGGCAGTTCTATGCACCAAGTCCAGGCCTGGCAGGTCCCTCATGACCATACCACATTCCCTGGTTAACTTTTGTTATCTGCTTTAGGCTCCCAGCCTGTGTGCGATACATTAGCAGTCACACTTGTATACTTACGGTCCCTGTGGACCCCAGCTGACGGTATGTAGCAGCTTACATTATACATCTGTACGCATCTTTGTGATGTTTACATAGTTAGTGTTGGTCAGTGTGCAGTTTCCTGTTTTCATGCTCTCTGGTCTAAAGTCCTCAGTGCTGTGGTTCACTGCTTCTTGGATCTCTACATAGTCAGATTTACTGAGAGTGGACCCACTGCCACTGCGAACACTCTTCTTCAGATCATCTGCTGAGCTAGCCTTAGGCATGCTAGGAATGTTCAAGTACTGGGCCTGTTCCTCTCCCTCTGTCTCTCGGTGGTAAAAGTAGTTGAAGTTGGATACAATGACAGGTACCGGTAGAGCAATCGTCAACACTCCAGCAATTGCACAGAGAGACCCCACAATTTTCCCTCCAATGGTGGTTGGGACCATGTCCCCATATCCAACAGTGGTCATGGAAACCACAGCCCACCAGAAGGCCTCAGGAATACTGCTGAACTGAGACTGTGGTTCGTCTGCTTCTGCAAAGTACACAGCACTGGAGAAGAGGATGACACCAATAAACAGAAAGAAGATGAGGAGTCCCAGTTCACGCATACTGGCTTTCAGTGTCTGGCCGAGGATCTGGAGCCCCTTAGAGTGACGTGAGAGTTTGAAGATACGAAACACTCGGACAAGGCGTATAACTCGAAGGATTGCCAAAGACATAGCCTGCTGACCAGCCTCTCTGTCTTCTGGCCTCTCTGCCAGCTCTGTGCCGAGTGTTATAAAGTAGGGAATAATTGCAACAATGTCTATAATGTTCATGATGTTCCCAAAAAATCCAGCTTTGCTGGGACAAGCAAAGAACCTGACTAGAAACTCAAAGGAAAACCATATGATACAGAGAGTTTCTACAATGAAAAATGGATCTGTGAAATATGATGAGGCATCATAAGTGGATGTGGTGTTTGACATAGATGGGAAAAAATTGTACATCTCTTCTTCTTCATTTCGGAAAACTGGCAGTGTTTCTAGACAAAAACTAACAATAGAAATGAGAATCACCATGACAGAAATAATGGCAATGATACGAGCGGGTCCTGAGCTTTCTGGGTACTCAAACAGCAGCCACACTTGTCTCTGAAACTCATTCTCTGGCAGAGGCCGCTCCTCTTCTTTTATGAAACCTTCATCTTCCCTGAAGATCTCCATAGCCTCTTCACCCAGTTCATAAAAGCGTATCTCCTCAGAGAAGATGTCCAGGGTGACATTAACAGGCCGTCGTAGCCTCCCTCCAGACTGGTAGTAATACAGGATGGCATCAAAACTGGGTCTATTCCGATCAAAAAAGTACTCGTTCCGGAGAGGATCAAAGTACCTCATTCTCTTCTTGGGGTCACCCAGCAGTGTCTCTGGAAACTGGGAGAGGGTCTTGAGCTGCGTTTCAAACCGTAAGCCCGAAATGTTGATGACGACCCTCTCACAGCACTCGTGATCGGGCTCGGGGTCGTACTGGTCAAGAGGTTGACCGGGATGTGCTGCTGCTTCATCTGCTGGGTCGCTTGTAGCAACCGTCATACTGGAGGGGGACGGGACCTGCAGCTTTCAAACTGGGTGGGGGCCACAATGGCCTGCAAGTAGATGGTCCAAAAACCTGATCCGTTGGTAGAGGATCAAAGAACTACAAGAAAGAAAAGAAAATAGTGAGATTTTAATGCAACTTACTTCCATCTGTGTAATAAAGCATATTGACTTTGACATGTAGAAAAGCATTATTATTTTAAGACCCTTTTGCAAACAGTGAGAGCAGAGCAGAGTGAGATGGTAGTGAGAGGGGGTGGGGGGTGAACCATTTTAGCATCGGCTCCATTGTGTCTATTGTGTGTATTACGTTATGAGTTCTCTCTCATCTGAGCATGCTGTAAGATCGATATGCTACCCAGTAATACTGTACAGCTCTCACTCGGTGCAATTACTACAAACAAATCAGATTACATAGTGAGTGCTCTATATAATGTCTGCAATGAATTCCACCTTTCTCTGGACAACTCTTTCTGAATAGGTTACATAGAACAAAATTCAAATGTCTTCAGTGAATGATTTGGCGTGTTTTTCAGAGTGAGATATAACATATATATACCACAAGGTCTCTTAACCTTTTCTGTTTTTGTGTTTGTTTGTGGTTTACACAGTTTTGTTTTGGAAACTAGCATTTTAATATTTTAGTTCATTTGAATGCATTTGTAGACTGAATACTAATACTGAACGAGATTGCATGACAACTTAACAAATTAATAAATATCTGACTCTTTATCTACTATACTCAATTCATGAAAACAGCCTTGGGCTTAGCTTCAGATTTCAAGTTCAGCAGATGCAGAAGGCTACTACAGTGAAGGTTAAGAGTGTCATCCAATGGTGCATTTGGTAGTAAAATCCAAATAAATCCTACCTAAGGACAGTGAAACTTGAGTAGCTTGTTTACAGTCCGCCCAACGCGTCAGTGATGCTGCAGATCTGTCAATCAAACCGTGTCCTTTCTGTCAGCCATGTACCGCCCTGGAGTCACCCGGAGTCGGTCCGGTTCTGCAGCGACGCAGCAGCGTGGGAGTGGGAGAGGGGGACAAGGGGTGAGGATGCAGCCAGGACTTATCTCCCAAGCCCCAATGAGCAGCAGATACATGTCGTTGGGCAGGCAGCTATGGGTGCTGTAGCCTCAAGCCAGTGATAGGGCGAATATGTTGTTTAGCATTTAGATACAATGACACCCGTGTGCAACAAAAAGCTACTCCTATAGAATTATATCTAAATGGATGCACAAAAGGAAGGTTGCGTTAGTGATGTCGTATTTAAGCAGCCATGCTTCCGCAGATTTCTTAAGCGAAGTCACCTGTTTGATCCCCAAATAGGGTAAATCTTGTAAAGCTTGTTATTACCGAATTTATTCTAATCTATATTTAACCATCTTTTTTTCTGATAGGGAATATCCATATGAACACACCAGTAATGCGCATTAGCAACAAATACAGGCTTATGTTCACAAGACATTCCATGGAACAACAGAGTCTTCAGATGGCGCTCAGATGGTTCAAATATACCACGAAAAATCTCAAGGCTACAGAACAGTGTGTATTTCTACAATAATATAATAACAGCAGGAGCATGCACTTTGATATTCAAACATTCACTGCGGTGTCATAGTTGATTGTCAAGTGAGTTAGTTTGAAGTGGCAGGTGCCAGACATGCTCAAGCCATTTGCAGCGCTCTCCTCTGTGTGGATCATGGGCAGCAACCACACACTCCATGCACTAAACAAAGCAGCATAACATTATCTGGAGGTTAATTAGGTTAATTTCAGATAATGGCATGCAGGAATTCACCCTGTTTGTCTTGGTACGCACTATCCACTTTGTCTCCTCCTAAAAAGGCGCCATGGGGTTGTCAGTCCATTCCATCCTTTTGACTATATTCTGTACAGCGACTGTGTCATCTCATCACGACCAGCTGTTTTGGAACTGCCGGTTCTTCTTCTCGTGTCTCTCATATTTCTCGTCAGAGTAGATTTGCGTGGGCTGCAGTTGGACATCGCAACGCATACTAAAAGCTTCTCGTGCGCCTCGCCCCATCCTCCCCGCGCTCTGCCTCTTTACCGACACTCCTGCCCTCCGCGCTGCACATTAAAGGGGAAGCGCCACACGGTGGAAGTAGGTTTCATCCAAGCAAAGTGAGAGGCACGGACCCAAAAAACATGAAGCAAACAAAACACAGTTCTTATCGTGTTAAAGAGTACATGCTTGTCAATATGCATGAGCCAAGTGCAAGACAAAAATAGGTCAAAACAGAGCTATTTTTAAAACAGTGAGTTATTTTTAATCATCTTTGCTTTGAACATTCAGAGCCCAAAACTCTAATCATTAAGCTACGCACAGTGTGGGGGCAAAACCCAGGACTAACGAAAAACCAACATCTTATCTAAACCACACTGAAAAAAGGACACTGGCCATCTGTTGGATTTATCTAAATATCTTGTGCGTGACTTTCACAATTGTTTCATGTTCTGAAGCAAAATGTAACAAGATCATGTTGGATCTGTGCTATATGCAGGGAAGGTATATTAACATGTTATGCTCATGTTAGCCCGAGCTATAACTGTCATGTTTAGATAAAGTAATTCATTTAAACAAGGTGTTGACATGGATTATCAGGCCATATCTAGCGCATTTACGCGGGCACGCACTGCACGCACTGCAAAGGTTCTTCTCATCGCTGCTGCGCCATTAATCGGTTCCGTTGGTAAGTACTGATAGCTAGAATAACTTTTAATATTTGCTAATACATAAGTAATTGTTGCTTGAAATGTTAAAAGTTGCTTTAGCTAACACAGGGTGATGACTTGAGATGAAGTCATTTACTACAGTGCCAGCTTAATCTCAAACTTAAACTTTGACGATGTGATCTTTTCTTAGCAGACGCCATTATTGCTGCTATCTCACGAATGCAGCACCGGTATGTACCTTTGCATTTGTTTCACTCATTGACGGTAAAAAGGGGTGGACATAAGCAGTGTGACGTCCATTGCTTTACGCACCTTGAGTTTGAAGCTCTTTCAGGCGCCATTTTTGGCCGTTGTGGGGGTCGCCATGTTGATTTTTTGGAGCCAGAAGTCCCAAATTTGGGCATATAGGAAGGGTTGAGTGCGCGTTCGCATGGTAACCAGTGAGCCAATCAGAAGCTCGCTTGTCCAAAGTCCTATGATGATGTACTCGCCCTCTGCAGAATGATGGTTGTGACAAAAATAGTGACTTTGTGATTGAGGCCGATTTTTGAGTGGTAGTCAATGGGAGCCAGGCTTACTGGAGCCTACACCTACTTCAAGTGTGATCTTTGGTGTTAAAGGTAAATGTACGGAAGCCCTGAATGGCAAACGAAAAATATGGCGCATCATTTGTGCTCCATTTCCTAAATGCTAATTTTTTTTCTCCTGTTAATGACCACTGAATGGCAAAAAAAAAACAAAAAAAAACTGAGTATCAATTTCTAAGTTCATCTTTGTTTCTTTCGTCTCATTATTGCCCCTGAAAGGCAAGGGAAAAAAATACATAGTTTTTTTTTTCCCGCTCTGCCGGTGGCCCTGAATGGCAGGTGAAAATTTGTTTGGTTTTTTTTTTTGCAAACGCTCCAGAGCCTAAGTGTTTGTGTTGTAATACTTGTTTTGACCACTAAAGTGCTTCTAAGTTCACTGTATCTAATTAGCTCTGAGGGTTGAGCAGTGGACCAAGGTGAGGGAGATCACGATTCGAGACCCATAATAGTCAAAATATTTACTTTTGAGTGTTATGCTTTTTTTATCTGATTGAGCTAAAAAGCCACAGCGATGTTATGGCCTTATAATTTCTTAAAATTTTTTTTTTTTTTGGGGGGCAACTAAAAAAAATTTAAAAAAATTTGGGAGACAACTGAATTTTTTTTTTTTTTGGCAACTCTCTTTTTTTGGGCAACTAAAATAAAATTTTAAAAAATTGTTGGCCACTCATTTTTTTTTCGGGGCAACTCACAGCACAACATTGAATTGCCCTGCCCCTTGTGGGATGCTTGCCATCTAAGTTAAATAAAAATATTTTCATGTTGCAAATTGCGTCATTTGAATATTTTCTTATTTTTATAAATTAGGTTTGAACAAAAAGGTGGATATGAGAATATTAAAATGAGTAGTGCTCAAATAGTGATATAAGTAATGGAATAGTGTTGGTGTTAGGGATTGAATATTCTCTGAATAAGGTCAACAGTGAAAAGTGAAATGTCCATTATTGAATTACTCAAATCCAATGAATTATTTTTTTTTCAGTGCAGGAAGGATCCTTAGCTTAGAGAATGGCAAAACGCAAGCCTAAATCAAAACTATGTAGCGCTCAACAAATTCTAGTACCAAACCTAAGACCAAAGCTCACTTAACATTACCTTTCAAAAAGATCTTCTTAAAGTTAAGCCCATGACTGCACTTAATAAGAGCATGATGTAAACAAGATATAGAATATGGACTAAATGACCAAAGTGAAGCACAAATGAATTCTGTTAAGAAAGTGTCATATGATAGCTATATACAGTCTGGATGTTAGTTAATAGGCTCTGTCATGAGATTTACATACTCTGTCACTTTAATTACAGCCTGGGCCTATTAAGTACATACAGACTCACACCGAAGACTGATGCTTTTGCATGTTCTTGTTGCAAACTAGGTTAAATGGACCACATCCATTTTAAATTCAAATGATTCTGCAGTGAATTTTTTTTCTTTAGCCTGTCTTCCCTGGCCTTCTTTTTCAAAACTGGGGCAAGTGAAAACCAACCAGAGACATGCTCATGAAGGAAACCAGGCACTCCACAGCTCCCCCGAGAAAACACAAGAAATAACATATGCTTCATACCGTGCCTTAGATTCATTCTCCTTGCTTCTGCTCAAGGACAGGTTCAACATTATACATAATGCTTCTCCAATCAAGGTGTCAGGGTACTGATGGAGATGATGACATGGGGCCACAGGGACGGTGCAGCCCCCCACCCCCCACACACAACTGTGTCAGGCACTTCAGCACTCAGGTTGAAGGTCTCAATAGGAAGGTATTGACAGTTTCACATAAGTGGGCTGATTGATGGCCAGGAACTCGTAAATCCCTGTGGTCCATGAATCTAAATGAGAATAACCCAATATTAAATGGAAGCTAAGTTAACACAGTCCAGTGCTGTGCGTCAGAAATGTAATGACCACACAACAATTGAGCACTTTTAATACAGAGGCAGGACAGAAATCAAGATGGCTAAGGGTTAGTTATTTTCTATAAATGCAGTTTATAATTAACCACAATTATCTTTTAGCTGGAAAGGTACTGAAAACTTTATTTGATGCAATTAAACATTTAAAATAAGAAAGCATCTGGACAAAGTTTTTTAAAGATGAAGACATTTCTTTTAACCTTTTTTATTGGATTATGACTTGGATGAATAAGAATCCCCACAGACATGCCCATTTGAATGATATGTTTGCCTTTTAGGGCCAGAAACTAGATTTACATGTGACTTATATTAAGAGCTGATAACATAAGTAAAGGCTCACAGTAATGCGAAAATAGTGAAAAGAAAACAGAATAAATGGTTACTGTTAAGCATTTTCTTTCCTCAGACCATTTAGGGGCCTTTTGATCATGTATCCTAGTCCTGTCTGTCTCCAGTTCCCTATCACCTTGAGGCTGTGCCAAGTCTGGCCAGATTGGGCCCATTGATTCTGTGTTGTTTTCAGCCAGACAGACCAGATGGAACCTTAAAGGGAAACTTAAGAATGCTTTCCAACTAATGACCCCACATGACTTTAATAACTGTGTCTGCTGCTGCTGTAGCATTGTTGCTTCCTCTCCAAATGGAAGGGAATATATCATCGACATTTCTGACAGTGCCCATGAGGAAATTAATTTAAAAGGCAAGCATTGCGTCTATTTATAGTCACACATTCCAATTAACTGGAAATAAAACTAGACACTGGCATCCACACTCAAATACAAACTAGTGAAATATTACTGTCTTAATTTACACTTTTACCATTAGTGTGTGAGTCAGCGGATCCATTGCTCACCAAAAAATCTCCACCCTTCTCTTTGCAGTTGTACAAGTGGGATAGTGCTGGAAGGAGGAGGGGAGGTGAGGAAGGAAGGAAGGGCTGTCGTGAAGGAGAAACAAGGGCGTTGATCCAACCTATGACGGCCGACTGCAGAGGAGGAGCTCTGTCCTGGATGACCTCTGCTGATGATGTGGCAGGTGAAAACTCACAAGATAGAGAGCTGGGCTAATCTTTGAACAAGTAGCCTTATCTTGGCCACTCTTAAAAACACACAGAGCACTTTAATATCTACAGTATGACCTTCTAAGTCCTTTACCATCATACAGAGAATAGGCAGTTTAATGATGATGGCTACCTTCATCATGAGACATTTTCTTCACAATGGAGTACTCCAATATTGATTTAGGTGGTTTCACTTTCTGTTGTTTTCACAACCACAGAAAACAAGGAAAAATCAATAGCTGAACTGCTCTATGGGGGTGTGGCCATGAGAGGAAACCTTGTTAGTTAAATAATACTACATGGCTAGGCATGTGATGCACTGCTGAATCTATGCATACAGCAGATTGTCATGTTGTTTTTATGGTTTCCCATACACTCACAGTTGTTAAGTGCTGTCTGGTCAGTTTAATCAAATCAATCAAATCAAGAGGTAATGTATACTTGCCTCTGTCTGGCAGCAGTGTTTCAACTTTATTGCGTGTATGTGTTGTGTGCGGCAGGGGCTTGTCACAGCAGTTGGCAGCACTGTCAGAGTATTGCTGGAGTAGAACATGTGACTCCTGTGCTATGATCTTGAAAAGAACAAAGGAGAGTATGATAGAAAAAGGAAGCAAAGCAAATAAGTAAATTAGAATAGGGAGTATGCATAAATTATAGAGAAAGTATATCATTAGTTTGACCTGTGCAAAGAATATAAACAAAGGGGAAGTGGAAGGCTCAAGGTCTAGAGGTTTGTAGATAAAGGTCACAGTGACAAAGTGATGAGTCATCTAGCTGAGTGCAGAATAGCATCTCTCTATCTGCTTTGCACTATTAGCCTCTCCACCATCTGTCTGCTTGTTTTGACAGCACCAACTGAGAAGACTGAGGGGACCCCCCCCCTCCCCCCAGACCAGTAACATAGTAAACACAGTAAAAAAAAATGTAGGCACAGATATGCTAAAGATGAAACTGACACATAATTTTGAACAATGGTAGAACATTCTGTACAGGTTAGATATCTACCTTTGCCACAGCGCCGGATGTGATCAGCCAATCAGCATTCAGAAGTAATCCAATTTTTTTGTGGATGCTCTAGCAACAGCATCCTCGCCCATAGCAACGAGCCTTCCAAGTGATTGTCAGTGGTGTGGCTCAGCTAAGGACTTTGAAATACTACAGAGCTAGAGATTACTTTGGAAACAGCCTTTCAATTTATACTAATCCAGACCATTTTGTGTATGAACAGAATAGTAATCTTCAGTTTAATTAAACACTCACACTATTTATTTTAATGCCTAGCAAAAACAGATAAACCCCAATCTTTATTTTTTCTGTTGAACAATCATTTTTATAAATCTGTGCCTCAAGGTAAGGATAGGCATTAGTGTTGCTAATTTTCATTACACATAGACCTCTTATTCAAATGAATCTGGTTCTTGGTTAGGACCAATCTGCCAGTAGCACACACCAGTTCCAATAAACAGAAGGTGACTTGCACTCAATCCTGTGTAAAAGCATAAATAGCTCAATCAGAAATTCTTTACTCCCATGCACCTTCTGAAGGTGACCGTGTATGTGTGTCTTTAAGTCATTCACTTTATCTTACAAACAACCCTCCTGTGTTGCTCTGGAGATTTCCTCCATAGCAACACAGCAGCTCACTGGCTGGTGGTAAGTGGTGGTGACATCATAGGTATTAAAGATCTCTACAGCCGCTATACACATAGATTTATACATATGCATACCATACATGTACATGTCTATGGCTCTACCTCCCACTATCTCAATCTGAAGAGCAGGAAGATACACTGAAGTCACTGATAAAAGCTATTTAGTCTACACTTTTATAAACCTTTCAGAAACCCAGTTTAATTCTCATGGCCACACAACAGCCACAGTTATTAAGTAAGCTGGTAGGGTCGCTAGGGCAATAAAGCATAAACGCTCATACACAGCTTGACAGTGGGATAGCTGTAAACCTCTGTTAGAATGTTAATATTTACCCCATTGGCAGCTGGATGATATGAAGTTTCCACTGGCCTCAGACATATATCCAACAGCTCAGGGAGCAGGCTTTCAGTGGATAAATCACCATATCTATCGCATGTCACTAAACGAAATTTATAGTCTTTAGTTCATCAAAAAATGTTCATTTCATTTTTCAGCTCGGCTCAAACAAGGCAGTTGTGTTTATTATAACATATCTGGTAAAATAATTGACATACAATGAAAAAAAGTTCTCTGTTTGAGATGATGTTTTTATTAGACATAAAGGCTATCATTAGTAATTGAGTGAAGACAAACAGCATCTGATTTTGAAAGAACAATAATCTCCTTACAGGCCACGTTTAAGACACCGCAGAATAACACAGAACAAATACTGACATATACAACTTTCCTCTGACAGACATTCTGCCCCATCCCCAAAACACCAGTGCACTCCAGGAAACAAGAGAGCCCTTCAAAGACTGCGTATGAGTTGCATGTATTTCTATTATAATCCAGGTCTGGTAGGGACTTCATATATTAGCATTACAGAGCACGCAGATCTAACAAAGGCATATGGCTAACAGTCTTTGATTTGTATCACAGTTTTATAGCGACAAATTGTTGGCTTCAGCTTCTGCCACTTTTGACTTGAAGCAAACACAGTTTGCGAGTCACTATCCAAGATTAAAAACCCACAAACATTTATAGAAATCCTTGTAAATTCTGGAAATGTAATGTGCTTTGCATAATGCTTTCTTAAATATGTCCATAAATTTGATATGAAGAAAGCTGTGAGGAGAAATGTCCATATAAAGTTCTTTCTGAAAGTCTTTTTTGCAGGGATCAACTGTTTTGTGATTCTGCGCTGGTTCCACTCACAGAGCGCTGATGCTAGAACAAAAGTAATCATGCTGCAGCTGCAAACGGATATGCTTTATTCCTTTATTTTGAGATTTTTGGTTGCATTTTGTCATTTCAGAACTGGTGGGCATCACTTGTTAAATTTCCATGTTTAAGGAGAGCAGTCATGAGGATGAGGGCAGGAGAAAGAATTGGTCACAGCTCAGTCTCACTTCTAAACTTTGGCACACGCAGCCCGCCAGGAAGACCGACTTCACTGCATCCCTGAGTGAGAAAGGATCACCACAGATTTATGTGTTACCTACCACTATCAACACATGTTACTATGTTAGTTTATTGAAATATTCATCTATTTACCAAAGAGGGAGCCATATAGTTTGGGTCATCAGGGATCCCAGGACGTCTGAGGTTTAAATGGGCAGGGTACTCCTAAAAGAAACCAGGAAGGAAGAGTGTTAGAGCCACACAGTGGAGCAAGGTCTCTGTATCTAAGTACTACTCCCATCTGTCTCATTGGCATTCATGCAAGATGAATAGGGAAGAGACATTGGCAACTGGAGCCAAACATAAATTTAAGAGGTCCTCTGCTGATACATTTCATTTTAGGTTTGTTTAATTGCATTTAATGGAAAGAAATGTTGCAGAAGGATATGAAGTGGTATTCTGTCTAAATCTCATTTTGTCTAAAAGATAATGTGAAAAACAGAATATTTCCTGTGCGTCATACAGCTCAGAAATCTATTTGTAATGACACTATTTATCAAACATAACAACATGCATTTATTTTATTACACATTATTATTATTCAATCTTTATTATCACATCTTATTCTTTATCCACCAGTCTCAGTTAGGTTATTCTGATGCACTATATTTCCCTTTAAAACCAATACAGGCCCCACTCCACATGATCGTTTGTATGACTTACAACAGGCTACCTATTTAACTAATGACTAATGTTGGGCATTCTCACAGATGAAATATGAAGTCAAGATCAAGGGTCAAAATGGAAAGCAATAGTTAAAGAGGAAATCATTCAGCAGCACCTCCCACTTTGTTTTGAGCAACTCTAATGAAAATACCTTAATAATCAGTGAGCCATGGCTGAGGAGGACTGTGTAATGGAACCACCACACACATATGAGCGCATGGGAGGGTACAGCATGCTGCACTAAACATGATTAGATCCTGCTTGATTAATAGGTTACCTATCCCGCCTTTTTTATTGCCTGTTTCAATTAAAGCAATCACAGGCAGAAGGGACACTGTACATAAATCCTGGCATAAATCTGCATGTATGTCCCTGCAGAGGTTTAAAAAGAAATGCAAACTAGTGGAGAATGAGCTGGGTTCTGAAGTATTATACAAACTATATCTAACACTTGAATTAAACAGTGAAACTTCTACACAAAGCACTTCACCACTGTATTTGGCTGCCACACTCTTTGTATGTCGCTTATTTGACCAATGTGTGTGATATAAGACAGAGGTCACAACAACATACAGTATGAAGCAGGTATGAGCCATCTGCTGCATTAGCAGGAGACGTGGCCACTGGGGGAGGCACTGAGCCATGCTGGGTGTCCTTAATAATCTCATAGACAAACCAGACTGAAGGTTAAAGACAAACGGGGAACGCTGAATGCAATGAGTGAGTGACCACCCTTTTAGAGATAATGCCTTTTAAAACCTCAACATACTAGCCTGGGTTTTAAAATGAAAATAATAAAAAATGATTATGATGAGGCTACCACCAGAATATTTCAGTGAAAATGCATGTAATGACCTTTGCCATCACTTGAGAGTATCAGGCTTGGTTGTTGTTTACAACAGATGCAAAATACTGTAGATTTGCATGAAAATTACTGAAGTTACTGAATTTTTCCTTTGACAAACTAAAATAACAAAACATCTAGGCTATATATAAGAATAATGCATCTGGGACTTATACTGTCTGGGTTTACTAAGGCACCAGCATTGCTCCCCTGAGAGTCACTCAGCAGTCTGGAGCTCAAGTCAGCAAAATTGGATCTGTCCTCATTGACTATACAATAAACCAGTTACCAACAGCATAAACACGATGTTTATAGCCAAGGCTGTGGGATAAGACAAAGAGACGGTGCTCAGTACTCACCAACTTGATGAGTGAGGGTAGAGCAGCCTCTGGTGAGCGGCCGAAGTAGCGCACTCAAGACACGTAGTGCTCCCGTCCATTCATAATTCCTCACGCTCTGCCTCCCATCGCTCGCCGTGTTGCCTACTTCATTTTCAGGGGCAGTTAAAGAGGTGATTTTAAAGCCTTATAAGAGAGAGTGAGTTGTTTTCGTCACGTTTTTTAGGTCGTTGAACTCGGTTTGGAGATTTTGCAAGAGGATTTTTGTGTTTTCGTTGATCGGTTATGTAGATCTTCAATATAGCGCCCAAGCCATATGGGAGGTTACTGTGGAAACAAGAATGCCATGGCAACGGTGACCGGGGTTACCGAGAAAACGACCGTTACCATGGTGACAAGATCACAGCGGGCTCTATTTGAGGCATCCGAAGAGAAACGCGCTCCATCTTTGATCAGCGCGCTTTTTTCTTGTCACGTGTGTCTCGCACAGTAAATGAGACACTGAGAGGCGGCTGACCTCTGTGTTTACATGACGCCTACCACGCTACAGTCCACAACAAAGAGTTATAAAGGGGTTATTTGTGTACAGTAGCTTTGGACTAGACTTATCGCACAATAAAGGCATAGCACAGAACAGTCTAGTTTAGATAATATGCTGTGTTATAAGACATTACACGCACATAATTGAATGACTGAATATTATACATGGGCTATGACTGACGAAACACGACTCTTAATACAATGTGAGTGTCCTTGGGATTGTACATCTGCCACAGATAAAAAAGCTTTTATTTCCACCTGTTGAGGCCATGTGTTGCACGGTGCACAACAGGTTACTCTCCTCAAGTAAATCTTAAATGATCTCTTTCCTCCAAACTCGAATGGAACCGGACAGAATTATGAATTCTGATTTAAAAATAAAAATGTCCCGGCGCACAAAGCGGCAGCCCTCTTCGCTTTTGTTCCCCTCTCCATCTGATGGCAGCACCGCTTCGGCGCGCTGGTGCGTAACGGCTGTGTGTTGACACCACTTTCTGGACCGTGACTCTAAAAACAAAAGCTACACGTCAGTGAAGATCTTTTTGTTTATGTTTACACAGTTCTGTGAGTTGTTCTGTGTGGTGGTGGTGGTCGTCGTTGTTGTGGGAAAGTTGGGCTGCTGTTTAAACGCACTGTTCATGCCGTGCTCCTCTATCACCATATACTCGCTTTTACTCAGTGATGAAGAGGAGCGAGTCTTCCTTAGCTCCTCTGTGTCCGCGAGCGGCTGACAGCTGCCCACGTGCAAGTACTGTGCCTGCTCCTCGCCGTCCGTCTCGCGGTGGTAGAAGTAGTTGAAATTTGAGACAATGACTGGTACGGGCAGCGCGATGGTCAACACACCGGCTATTGCGCACAAAGAGCCAACAATCTTGCCCCCAATTGTCACCGGGTGCATGTCCCCGTAGCCCACTGTAGTCATAGTAACCACCGCCCACCAAAACGCGTCCGGGATGCTGTTAAAACCAGAATCTGGGTCGTCTGCTTCTGCAAAGTACACAGCACTGGAAAAGAGGATGACGCCGATAAACAAAAAGAAAATGAGCAACCCCAGTTCACGCATGCTGGCCTTTAAAGTCTGGCCCAAAATCTGTAGCCCCTTTGAATGACGCGAGAGTTTGAAGATACGAAACACACGGACAAGCCTAATAACGCGCAGAATTGCTAAGGACATGGCCTGCTGCCCGTTTCCTTGTCTCTCAGCCAGCTCTGTCCCCAGAGTGATGAAGTACGGTATGATGGCCACAATGTCAATAATGTTCATGATGTTCTTTGAAAACGTGGCTTTGCTGGGGCACGCGAAGAAACGCACGAGCAGTTCAAACGAGAACCAGATGATACAGAGCGTCTCCACAACAAAGAATGGATCTGAGAAGGGGCTCACGAGGTACGGGAGCGTGCCATTTATGACAGGCGCGATGGCGATCGGATCCCTGTTTTCGTCTCTGAACTCTGGTAGTGTCTCCAAACAAAAGATGACAATGGAGATGAGAATAACCAGGACTGACACAATGGCTATGCCCCGAGCTGGACCTGAGCTTTCCGGGTACTCAAACAGAAGCCACACCTGTCTCTGAAACTCATTCTCTGGCAGTGGCCGCTCTTCTTCTTTTATGAAGCCCTCATCCTCCCTGAACTTCTCCATAGCTTCCTCTCCCAGCTCGTAGAAGCGGATCTCCTCAGAGAAGATGTCAATGGGCACGTTCACGGGTCTTCTTATGCGCCCTCCAGACTGGTAGTAATACAGAATGGCGTCAAAACTTGGTCGGTTCCGATCGAAAAAGTACTCGTTCCGGAGAGGGTCGAAGTATCTCATTCTCTTCTTGGGGTCACCCAGCAGTGTCTCTGGAAACTGGGAGAGGGTCTTGAGCTGCGTTTCGAAGCGTAACCCTGAGATGTTGATGACCACCCTCTCGCAGCACTCATGATCGGGTTCGTATCGGTCCAGAGAGTGGTGGCCCGGGAGAGCCGCCGACTCCTCCAGCATGTTGTCACACGCCACCACCGTCATCACGTCGGCCTCCGTCTCCGTGTATCCGTGGTTGACCAGGTTGTCTGCCCGAGTTTTGCTCACGCTCTGTGGGGGTGATTGAAGGAGGCTGAGGTGGTCGTCCATGCGCGGTTGAAGACGCATACAGGGGCGGCCGCCTCGCCCCCTCCGCGGACCCCGCTCTCCTACAACCGCCGCCACAGCCTCTTCTCTCCTCTCCCGCCGTCTGCCTCACTCTTTTCTACACTTTCACTCTCGACTGTTGCTGTTCCCGCCCACAGGGAAAGATCTGGGTTTATAAACACAGCTTCCACCCGCCCACTTGCGCGCTGGCGATGGGTACCATTCCCTATGCTCCTCCAATGGCAGAGCGCACCGATGGACACCAGAAGCAACAGACGGGCGTCATTTAACACCACGGGTTTGGGCGTGCCCGCCTCCCTCTGCCCTTCTCCTCGACTTGTAGACGCGCGTTCAGGCAAAAGCAATTAGTTTCCTTTTTAAACAAGGTCATTGCCCAGAGATAGGACGTTTTCTCATAAATATATCATAATCCACTTTCTCTAGCTGAAGATTTTGGAACGATCACGTGGTTTTGTGATGGACAAAACGGATTACACGAGTTGTGCGCGGCATTATGCATGCATTAGTGTTCGTTAATGCCCTCGTTACGCACAAAGACGTGGCATTTGGAATGATTGGCATGACAAATGTGTGATTTATAATTGATGTGCGTGTGCGTCCTGGGGAACAGTGGCCATGCTAGGATGAGTTGGAGCGCAGACAGTGAGGGTGATGAGAAGAGTAAAGAAACTGGTGGTGTAGCAGAACCGGTGGTCGTGCCATAAAATAAGGCGTATAGGCCTACAGAAACCGAATAATGAAAATGTAATAAAGTGCTTCAGAGCAGGTAAGGAGACATGAAAAACGATTACTTGAAGTCTAATATGGAGCATGCCGCAAAGTATATTTCCTCACGTTCTGTATAAGCCCTTAATTATGGACGGAAGAAGTGCAAACAGATAAGGACAAAGGAGAGGGGAGTGGAGAAGGAGAGATTTGCCTTTCTCACCTCAAACGTGACAAGCTTTCACTTTCCATGATTAGGATTTAGCTCCACCCTTCTCTTTACAAACAACTTTACCAACACTCAGACATGATGCATAATGCACACAGATTCATTCATGTATTTGTGTTCATTTAGATTCTATTGACCGTCACCTGAGGGTTGCCAAGGTCAGAGCTGCTGTCCAAGGTACTGAAATCTGACAGCTAATGTTAATGGGGTTTTTTTCCAACTCGCTGTTATGATTTATCTGTAGAATTGTTAGAAACATAACCCCCTTTTATGATATGACATAGAATAATTTCCCAATGCACTCTTAAAAAAGCAATTTTATGTTGTGAGCAATACTGTTGTAAAGAAATGGACTAATACCAATGACCAGTATACTAGTTTTCAATTATCTTTGCTGTAGGGACTGTTTAGATCAATAGACTGGTGGGGATGCTCACTTTTTTTTCTCAATCTTTTCTTATTAAAGACAACTGATTACCAATCACTGCAATTTACAGAAACGTCAAGAGGTTGTAAAATTGTTTGACTTTTTAGAAACATCTAACAAGTCAAAGTGAACAAAAAAATCAACTAAACAAGGACCATGACTAATCAGTGAGAGCCGTTGTGGACACGGAGGGTTTGTGACATCTGTAAATTATGTCACAAATATTAAATGTGTCCTTTAAAGTCACTCAACCCAGCTCTCCCGAGGGGGCTTTTGGATGTGTTCATTTGTCCAGTAGAGTTTAAATACTCTATAATCAATCCCAACACACGCTAATGTTGCTCTGGTGTCACATAATGGACCAATCCTCATAAATAGTGAAAAGGATCCTTGAAAGTGCAACGATCTTCTCAGCTAAGTAAAATTAGACTAATAATTTTCACATTCAATTACCTGCCTTAATACCATTAAGATTAGCAATGTGAGATTAGCAACCATCAAGTTAGGAACATAGATAGTTTGAAGAAGGTCCATTTCTAATGCTAAATAATATTATTTTGCATTAGAAATGGAGCTAACGCTATTGTGGGCTAAAAGTTTGGGGGGAAAATGGTGTTTATATGGCTGAAAGATCATCACAAGCCGCCACTGAAGTTCAAATCTCCAGTTACCTTACCATGTCACCTTCAAATGCTCCACACATTAACACATTTCTACATATCAACAAGTAGGAAAACACAAGGTTAATTAGAGGAAGGAGAAGAAAGGGCCTGTGGTATATGTGTGTGAGGAATGACTGTGTTTGCTTATCATGAACATCTGCTTCCTCTAGATTAAATTAAATGAGAATCGGATGACTGGACTAATCTGAGAAGTCTCCCGTCAGCTTTGACAATGTGTGGAAACACCCGACCTGACACATACAGTCCTATTCTTGCAGCCTCACACAAACTGCATTTAAAACACTGCAAGGCTTGAACTTAAGCCATAACTGTTATCTACACCTTGAAAATTATCACCCTTTTCTGTTGCTGCTTACATTAGTTTACTCACAGTGTGGAGGTGCCAGGCAACTAAAGCAGAGTTCAAGATCGAGGAACGCATTAACACGTTGCAGTACAAGTCACATCATATTATCATTTAGGCTACAAACACCAGATGTGTTTTTCTCTTTTCTCACTGAACTAATTTCTCCTGGGCCAGTTTTTTTTTGTGTAAATGTTGCGTTAATGTGCTGCAACAATCATTGCATTCTAATATTGGCACATATTGATTGTAAGTACGGCAAAAGAAGCACTGTGGAGCTGTCTGCCTATTGAGGCCAGAGTGAAGCAGTATTAAAAGGGCCAGCCAGTCCACTGGGACAATTCTCAGGGACAGCCAAGGGGCTCTTTAATGTGGTTTCTACTCACCATGTTAAATATAGGCCTATTTCAAGTCCCTTATTAACCTATGAAAATGAGGCTACTTTGCACACATTGCACTTGAATGCCTGCAGTTATGTGTCTAGCTAAAGAGAGGAGCCAAAACGAGCAAGCGGCTAAGGAAGTGGGTCATTTCACAGGAAGAGTTGCTCAGCTGGCTGAGGTCATGGACATCTGGTTGTAGTTGAGAAAATAGGCAGGTTTGGATCTTCTGTGAGGATGCACAGCAGTCGCCATTCACACTGTTCCTGGAAAAAAAGCAAAGCTAGTGCTTTTAAGTCTTAGCAAGGAATTTGTATCTACACAGAACCAGCCAGCATGTTTGAGCCTCTGTGTGTTTCCTGTTGTGACCATACAGTTACAAATAAGCATCACTTTTGCCCTTGGATATTAAGGTCACTTGAAAGGGAAACCCATTCTCTGGTTTGATTCCCCAAGAGAGTTGTTGGGAGCGACAGGGAGAGGTACATCAGAGGATGAAAGTGACCAGCCAACAGACATGTTTTACTCTCAAGAGAAAGGCTACAGGAGGCTAACTCATCTTGTCACTGATGCATGTCTTAAGTAAAAAGAGTTAAAAACATGCAATTCTGAAAAACTCCATTTACATTAGTAATTTTGCCCTTATTAATCAACCTTCACATCAAGAACACATAAGGGCACTGTTTTGTGTGAAAACTGGGGAGGAGGCCCATATGGTCAAAGAACCTGGGTAGACTAATTAATGAGGCTGTATTAGCATGACTATAACCATCAGGGCAGCTGCACATGACAGAGGCACACAGAGATGGCAGTACAGGGGGATGAGGACAGAAAGAGGGATGGGACCATCTGTAGAACAAAGGCCAGTGGACACGTCAAGTCCTGCTGTAACCCCGGCAACAGAGCAAGGGATGAGCAAGACAAGAAGAAGAGACAGATATGATAAGAAATGCTGCTGCTGATGTGAGCAGCATAGGACAGTTCCTTCTCCACCATTTTGTGTTTAGCACATGACAAGAGCATCTGCTTTTCAGGTCAGATCCCGTGACTGGCTTTCTGGCTTTCATAAATATGAAAATATAGCGGCAGGCAATATGTATGCATTATAAATACATTCCCACCAGAGCATATCAGCTGCAGCCGAGTGTATGTGATCGAGAGTGGGGCTTCCCTTCTCTTCAAGCCATTTATAAACAGAATGAGGACAGAATCAACAAAAAAAGCCTTGGTATTTAGGGAAACATTTCAGGGCTGATTGAACTAAGGATTCTCCTTCCCTATCAATTTTAAAGCTCTGGAGATCGTGCATGACTTTGATGAATTATAAAGCCTTGTAATTATCTATTAATTAGAATGTTTGCTCTGTCCTACTTAGAGTGTTATAATCCATTAAAATGGAGTAACACTAAGCATGAAAACAATTGCTGCATAATTGCATTACATGCCTCTTATGTTGGTCTATAAAACTGTAGACCCCGCCTGTTCAACTGGAGGCCAGAGGCTCAAAAGCAGCCCAAAAGCATCTCCTGTGTGGCCCAGTTACATGATACAACCAGTAAAGGCACTAGAGTAGTAGACGCACTGTTATGTTACACTGATACAATCTAAAATCGAATGTCTTTTGATTTATACTGTACTGTTTGAGTTTGTTTGGTGGTTAGCGTCGTTATTTGGTTTTTACATGTGGCCCAATCTATAATTGAGCAGTGGAGTGGTTGCTGGTAGTGAACAGCAGCAAAAATGTAACAACACCTTCCCTTTCCCTCGACTTCTCCTCTTTCCCACCTCGACAGTGCTCCCACTTTAATGTCTCGTATCATTTTCTCCCCCTCCATGTCTCACACCTCGGTTTCTCCCTGTCGACACCTTGTAATCTCCTTTAGAGCTTACAAACTTTTGGCATTAAACCTCCCAGTTTCAATAATTGTAGAACTTGTTTTTTCTATGTGCATATACTTCTTCTCTCTTCTTGCATATTTGGAATTAATAAATAATTTAACAAATCAGCTGTGGTTGATGATGCATCTGCTGCCATCCATTTCACTCAGATGTGCAGTATATTCTTTACCAGGACAGAGTTGACCTGATGATTACCCCCAAACGTCTCTTTCATGGCGTAGGTGTGAATGAGTCAATCAATGCAATATTTATCAGAAATAAATGTGTGTAGCTGGTAAAATTCTGCAGGGACTTCAAGAAAAGACAGCTTGCTTCCACCATGTGCAACATTTTCATGAAGCTCTTCTGTAGCTTCCTCCTGATGAGTGTTTTACCGAGATGAAAGACGAAGGTGCACATGCCTCTCCATGCATGTGTTTGTGTTAAGTATTGGTGCAATGGGAGGTCGGTATCTTTTCAATCCCCGCCTTGACTCCTCTGGAGCTCGGGCAATGTCATTAATAGAACTAAAGTGGCACACACTTTTATAGACACAGTGGCTGGAGCTCCTCTGCAGCCTCTCTGGCCTCCATGAGTGCTCTCCTTCAGGTCCTCAGTAAGTGGGACAGTTTGTCTTTGCCCACAGCTACCAGATAAACTCAAACTTTTCTCCTTTATCTTTCTTTGCATCCTTGACATCTAGGACAACATCCTTAATAAGCCATGTTTTTGTGACACTGACAGCATGACTAAGTTTTTGTTTTGTTTTTTTTGTTTTTTTTTACATGTTTTCACTAAGATTAGACCATCTTTAATATTTTTTTTCAAGTCATAAACTGTCTTGACAGTTGAAATTAATGCATAAGTGGAGACTCACCACTGCCCATAAAGTATACTGTATGTTTCTGGGTAATGTGGTAAAACAATCCTCACTTGTTCACAGGACACATACAATGTAAATATTAGTGCACCAATTTTGTCCTTTTAAGATTTACCAGTGGTTTAATGAAATAGAAAACTGTACCAGTCTGGAGTCTGGAGACATTTACTTTAATAAGAGGTTAGATTAAAAAAGGCTTAGGACTTATTCTCATTTATTGGGTCCCTTTTGAAACATAAAAAACATCTATTGGAATGGACCCTGCATATTTCCCTGACCCATTTCAAAGTTAATCAGAGGAAACATATTGATAATACACTACAGCCTCTTTGTGTTACATATATAGTCCTATGACGCAATGTTTGTGCTTGTGCCTAAATGCCTGTGTGTTTGGGTGTCATTGTTTCTTTTCCTGTTGACCACTCCTCACTCGTTCATTGTGGTCATCGTCTTTCCATCTGTCTTCATCCCCATCACCGGCCGCTCTCGGGGGTGTTGCCGCCATCAATTATTCAGCTGTGGCCTTTGAAATACTCACACAGCACACGTTTTAACATGTATGTGAGAAAACAGACCACACATGCACTTTGTCATCACGCCCTACTTATTATTGTAGTTACAGAGGCCGAAGGACTTAGTGAACGAGCCTACACAACTAAATGTGATCTGATAGTGTTAAACATTTATAGGAAGGCAGCTGGACATGTCTCAGTGAAGTAGTGGAATGAGGAGTTAACTTAAAACCTTAAAATGAAATAAGTGGTTATTATAATGCACATTTATTATTTCATTCCTCTGTTTCTGCTCTCATTTATATCATAATTAAAATCTGAATAATTATCATACAACATTGGCCGGTCAGTGATCTATATAAAAAGTAAATATGGATGACATCTGTCTCTAGACTAGACTTGGTCACTCGACTGATCCTTGATACTATATGGAGTCAAAAGAATAACAACAAATAAAAATGCAGATAATAGGGCAGAAGCATATGTTCAGAAACCAACCTCCCTTCTGCTGATTGCAATAAATGTAAGATTTTATGCTCATTACCGCTTATTATTATAATAAATGGCCTATGGAACAGCTTTATCTTTGTTTTCCTTGGTACATTTGGTTCCTGGGAATCTGCACTTCTTAATTAGAGACACGAGCTTTGTGAAGTATGGGATGAGATGTGCTGAAAGAAGAAAACCTTAATTCTCACAGCTTCTAATACAGTGAGGTTTTACATACGCAGGCTTCCCATCTGTACATTGATTCAATTAATAATTCACTTACAGACAAAAACTTATTTGATGTGTGGCATCATTTAGAGATTTCAAAGTCAGTACATCCGTGCTTTTCACTCACCTCTGTACTCAAAGCTTTACTGTCCTGGGACCCAGGGCTATTTCTATTCAAAGCAAGAAAAGTACAGGAGGGTAAAGAGAAGTTTCAAGTTGTAAAGTGGCTGTCTTTGCCTCCAGAACAGGGCAAAAGGGCTAATAGCACTGAGACTATGGAAAGTGCCAGAGCTACTGGAGGAATCAGAGCAAATACAGACCGTGCATGTACACGTGTGCTGTCTCTCCGTAGACCTCGCTCTGACAGATGACTTCCTTTGGCAGCAAGGGGATATGAGATGTGTGAATTAAATTACAGCAAAGGAGGCACACATATATGACTTGTTATCTGTACAGACTGCACACAAAACGACACTGACACAGTTAAATCTCAATTGCAGCTGCAGTGCCCTCATTATCTTCAATACACTTCATCACTTTGTCCTCCATTTCTCACCTTTCACTTCCTCCACCTTTCAATTTATCTAGCTCATCCACCGTCTTATCTGGTGTGTACGTGGGCATCCATACGTGTTCAGAGCGATGTTTTATCCGAAGGGAAGACCTCGCGTCTGCTACAGTGCAAAGAGCAACGGGCGGCACAGGGGACCTAAAGGGAAGTGAAGCTGAAGGAGCACGATTGTTCTTGGGGAAGTTTTGACAGATGCGTGAGGCAGAAGAGAGGCCTTTTTGGAGTCATAATGCTTTCTGTCAAAACTCAATCTGCTCGTTTGTGTAAGTAGCTAAAGGGCTTGAGTGGGAAACACATGAGGTACAAGGAGAGAGAGGTTTGAATCTGGAGTAGTGTAGTGCTGGGCAATGTACAGTCAGACTAATTATCTTACCTATTAAGATACAGGGAAAATATTCTACTTGTGCATGAATACACACACATTTAAGGTCTTCAGACTGTTTCTGTATCTGTTTTTCAAGTGACAGTCGATAGCTGGGGTTCATTATTGGTTCATTATTGGAGCAATGAATCAATATGAACCAATGGTAAAAGGTTAATCACATGTATTCACTCTTTCTGTTTCACTCTGTCCATCAAATTCTGATGGAGACTCAACTTTGACCCAGAGGAAATTAGGAGTGTGCCATTATGGTGCTACAAATCCAAATCTAATCAGGTAGTGCATTTTACATGTCACTGTAGAATTGGTTTCTGCTTGAGTAACACTTTGACACATCCATCAAATCTTATCTAATGTAATATGTGTTTTTATATGTCTATGATCTGACCCACAGTTCAGATGCAGTGGGAAAATCAAAACCGAGTATATGGAGAGGGTTGGGGTGGGGTCATCCTATTAAACTGTTGACTGTCCCATGGCCCTGTAATGTTTTTTTTTTTTTTGCCATAGCAACAATGCCCACTGGCGGCATGTTAATAATGTAACAGACAAGAGAATAAAGCTGCCAATCAAAGAGCTTCAGTCCCCACAGCACTGAGTGAATTATTCACCACAGGCACTGATTAGGACAGGGAGGGAGAGTGACAGAAAGAGACTGACAAAGGTGTGGAGAGCGTGACAGAGTGGAGCCGAGTGATGTGGCTGGAAGAAAGGTTCTCACCTGTTATATAACCATGGAACTGAAAGAAATAGTGCTTGTGATGGGCTCATTTTAGGCAAAAGAGGGCAGTAACCTTGTACAACTGCATCAATCTGCTCAAAATATATCCAAGGAAATCTACTACATGATTCATTCCCTCTCGACTGAGTGAACATCAAATTATTTCTTTCTGGTGTCTTTCTGCTATCTGGTAAATACTTACAGTTACTAGTCGCATTTAGGAGTCACTTTATAAGATGGACATACTTTTGTAAACGTACTAAAAATTAAAATGCACAATGTTTTGCTTTTCAATGAGAGTAAATGTATAAATGGCGTCTATTTTGTAGCATCCTTTACAGCTCAAGCTCAGTTGTTTTTTCCTTTTTGATAATTCATCCACTTCTTCTAAAATTAAACTGTAATAAGATTTACTTGCTTGTTATGTACTGACTGCACATCTTCCTGCCTTTTTCAATTAGCGATGCTTGAAACTTCCTGCAAAGCTTCAGTCATTATGGGGCAATTATCTATTTAACTGCATTTGACTTGTGCTTAAAATGAGCCTTTTTACATGATCACTTGTTACAAAAGAAGCCAATGCAGACCTGGGGAAGAAACTAGTGATTACCTCTCCTTTGGCACAAGAGGATGTGTGCCTCATAATGGTTTGCACGTGACGCTTACAATAGATGTATGGAGATGTTATTTTAGCAGAATTTTGAACCAATTTTCCACTTCCTCTTTTTAAAAATAGTCTAAACGTCTGCCTTCAGTCATACCATGTTATAATTAAACTGCACTCATTGCTGTCAAGGGTTATTAGTTTTAACACTGGACCTTCTCTACATTTAAAACAGTGCGTGTGTGAAAATAGAGCAGCCCACATGTGCACCAGTAGGAAACCAAATCACCGGTCTCTCTCATCATGACCCACTTTACTGTTTTTCCAAGACTGAAGGCGACCCACTCAAAACATCCTTTTTCCACATGTCTGGTGTGTGTGTGTGTGTGTGTGTGCATGTGTTGTTTTAAGATGTAATGTATGTGTGTGTGTTGGGAGCTGTAAGACGTTGCTGAGCTTGGTTTTTTATCATGATTACACATGGTGGAATAACGCCTCTGGCAACCAGATGGAGTCTCTCTGTGTGAGAGCTAAACAATCACATTTATCTTTATGCAGTCTGCTCTTTATTCATCCCATAATAGCAACAATACAGCCATAAAAGAGTTCACACCATATTCGTGCAGTAAAAGTGCATCTTTTCCATTAATTAAAAAGGTCAGGATTCTCCACTGACTCTCATACACTGGAAAAGGAAATCACCTGTAAAGTAAGTTTAAACCTATTTTTGTGTGTCTTTCACTGTGAAGACTAAGAACACTTTAAATACTTTCTTTTCTACAATTGTTGGCTCCTCGGGGCAACAGGTCCTACGTTGTTTATATTACTCTAACAATTAATCTTCTTTCAGCATAAGCAACTGCTGTAGAGTTTATTTTTTTTCCCTCCTACGAAGACATCTGATATAAATAAAAACCCATCTTTCTCAGGCTGTGTTATAGAAAGCAGCCACTCTGCCTCTGCTTTTTTCTGAACTCTGATTTATAATGGTTCTCCGCCAGGCCAGGACTCGTTGTTTGGATAAAAAGAGCTTTAATCAGATTAGTTAGTCTGTATGAAGTAAACCTTGGTCATGACATCCACAGTCAGAGTGGGCTCATGTAACACAGACAAAGAAGCATCATTAGCACAAACTAATGAGATGGCAGGCTTACAGGAAAATCTACACGCTACCATACATAATAAAAGGCCTAAACAGTCTTTGACATTTAACCTTCCTCACCCCACAGTGCTTAATTGTGTGTGTCTTTTGTTGTTTTATTGACTGATTAATACGTAAGAGCAAGTGGCAGCTGACCAATATGGAGAAGTATGACCCACAGAAAGAACTAAGACAATGCCAATAAATACGTCAAATTCAAATTATTTTTCATATACCTTGTTACTTAGCCTTTCAGTTTAAATTAATAATCCAAAAATTAAAGTGTTGTATTTGTTTTATTTCCGCTGTCAACAGTGCACTTCCTGGTCGTGGGGCGCCGGTCTAATGGATGAAACTGAGGCTGACTATCCTTTTGACAATCAGGTGACTTGAGACTTGTATCTAATTGGCTGTCTAATTAGACAGTTTGAGCATGTCATTAAATCCTTTGTGATTGGTTCTTTACACCTGTCAGTCAAGTAACAGCCCGCCCATCAAGAGCTCATGGTGCCTTCAAGTCCAACAGTGGAGAAACAGGGAAATTTGTTAGTTTCTTCAAAACTACCATTTTCCAAGGTGTTTACTTGAAGAGCAGAAGAGGAGACTGGGACTTGGACTAAATTCTGAAAAGGATTAAGCAGAATCAGCAGCGTACAGGTGACTGAAGTAAGTTCACGTTGAACTAAATTTTTAGAGCTTTGACATGAAACATTGGGGTTCAAGTCTGGTGTCCTATGATGCAAATTGTTTAGAATTGTATAGAGATTATCATTCACTTTTGGTGTAACGTCGTTGTATAGGAAAGATGACGTTAAAAAACACAAGAAGTTGTCAGTGTGCAAGCTGATTTACATAGACCCAACTGTTCAAACACAGACATCATTCCCCTGTATAGTAAATCAACTTAGCAATACCAACAGAGAGCCAACACAATTATTTCTGTCACCGTTCTCCTTTGGGATAAACATGACATCCACTGCTGCCCCCTAGTGGTCTACTTGGACAGGTGTGTAGAAAGTCAAATCTCTCAAGTGTGAGAGAAAGTACGATTTAAATTTTTGGGCAACATTACAAAAACCAAGTAGTGGATTTATCATCAAAAAAGAAATAAGCCTAAAGATCAAATAGACTATGCAACTAACAAATAACAAAAGCCAAGAGATGTAGAGAGAGACAGCCTGCCTTTGTACTGTGATACAAAAGGCCAGACAAAAAGCGTGGACACTTGATCACCCAGGCCATTGGACCAGAGAAGCCCGCAGGAACAGAGAGAAAGACATTTAAAGAGAAGGATGAGGGCATGAGGTCCATCTGACTCCGTGTGTGTGTGTTTAACTGGAAAAAGAGGTGAAAGCCACGAAACAGGTCTCTATTGTGAGGCTGGGAGTAATGAGGGAGGTAATGATGGTTTGGATTTCCACAGCTGCCTATTACAAGTGCACCTTGGTCAGGCCCTAGAGACTGAGACTCTGCGAGGACTGAAAAGGCTAGGTGGCTTTCATGAGCCTAACAAGGGCTCGATCCAGATAGAATTGTGAGCGGACTGTCACATTAGACACACAGGAAAAAGTGACACTTCTTGTGTTTTTAAGGCTTAAACAGATTACCTTGAAGTGGGTTTTGCCACAAGTGGTGGACAGTGCCTGTACTGGCTTGTGTTTGTCCCTGTAATATCATTCATGACCACTTGAGGGCAGCAAATGTCATGGCTGTTTCAAGATTTGTATGATCAGGAGGATCTTCTATCTTCTGTCTATTCTCTTGAGCATTTACAGACATTTTCCCTAATCTTAAAAGAAACTGTATCCATTCCTTATCACCTCACTATTTTACTAAACACACTCTAGTTCATATCTGGCCAAATCAATGCTACAAGGGAACTCTAAACATTAACAGACTAGCTACGTGTGGATGGATTTACAATACGACATGTGCACCTGTAAACAGTTAATTAGAGCTGTCATCTGAGAAGCATGTTCAGTGGTAATGTTTGGATGTGGCACTTTCAATAGTCGTGACCTGTACCGTCTCAGAGAGCTTTAACATCCCAGCTTTACAAGTGGCAGTTCAGAGAAACAAATACCATCTGAGTTTTCTGTAAGAGTCCATCCACGCTGTAAAGCCTTGACTGTCACCTTGTCATCTGGGTTCTTCCTCAGGCTTAGTTGTCTCTCAATGTAAACTCAGGAGACTGACACAGAGACTGAAGCAGGACAAGCCAGCGAGTGGAATGTAAGCATTTGGGAAATGTGAGAACTTGTCTGTGACTTGCACTCTGTGTGCAGTCCAACCAACCATTATCGTCTGTGCTTTAGCGCCTATGTGTGTGCAGCCTGGAACCTTAAAGTTTTGTTTTGATTGAAAAGGGTATAGTTGCTTCTGGCGACCGCAAATGTATAATAAATAGGCTTTCAAAATTGATTAAAAAAGTCTTTGCATTACCCTCTTGCTTATTTTACACATTAGGATTTATAGATTGTTTATAGAAGGATAGACTCAATGAATCTGACCTGGTTTGGAACAAGGATAAATAAAGGGTAACACTTTAAGGTTATCTGGCATGTTGGTATGGCACTTAATAATAATCAAATTTCAAAGACAACTGAATGCAACTGATTACCTTGTGGCTTGTCATATAATCACATCTGGTGTATGTGACAAGTATACACTCCACACATCTATTATTGTATTTAGATATTGGATCTTGAGGTGGGTCTGTCTTGAGTTAGTGAACACAATTGTTATTACAGACATGTCTTTTATTCTTTTAGAGTTGCATTTTTACTATTAAACATTATCATGTGGGCTCAAAATAGTAAAAAAAAAAAAAAATCAAGAACATGTGCAGACATCGAAACACAGTGGACCGGAGACAAAAGGGTTAAGATACAGCCGGCTTTTATCTTTGTGAATTGTGACTTACCACAAAACAAAAAAGCACAAGAACTTGCAGATACATTTCCCAAGGAAGGGCTCCTACTGTTCAAACCAAAAGTACTCTTTAAATCACAGTGATTGAACAAAACAGGATCTGCCAACGTTTCATGCATCTTTCTGCAGCTTTCATTCTGAATTTAACATGCCACTGTAATTGACCACAAAGTAATACTTAATTGCAACTTATTCCAGTAGAGCCAAGTTTAGCAGAAATATTTGAGCTGTTAGCCAATCTGAAAACAGTAATGAGGGCAAGCTGCACAGCTACAAGAGTAGAACAATTCATTTTTCAATAGATGTTTTTGTCACTGTTCAATGCAATTCAGAGGCTGGCCATGTACTTTTGAATGCAATAGTTGGAGATTAAACAAATATATTCTATGTGTTTTTATGAAGGGATTTGTATTATTTTGCTTGTTAGTTGCTCTGTGAATGCTTTTCCAAAATTACTGTGAAACCGTGAAGTCCACCATTAGCCAATATAGTCCAGATGTGTGTCAGCGTTCTGTCCTAACCCTAAACAGGACAGAGTGGCCTTGTTGTGGTTATTCGTCAGACTGTTACTGTAGCTCTCATCTAGACATTGAACACTCAATGCAGACACACAAAAGGTCCAAAAACACAGTTCAACCTTCACTAGAGTCGAGCTACTCTATCGTAAGCCTGCGTCCCGTTTGATCTCGTCCTAGATTTCAAAGGGGGACACCTGATCCTCGCTCTGGGTGAGGTGGGTGAGTTTGTAAAGGGGGGTGGGCAAAGGGAAGAACAGTGAGCGCTGGAGTACAATGTTTTTAATAGATGGGTATAGGCAGGTTTCTCAGTCCCTTCCCTCTGTATCCAGTTTCAGCCGACAGGTAAAGATGGGCAGGAGGGCAGGTGGACCGGGGTGGAGTCTGGGGTCCTCTCATGTGTCAAAGCTTCATCACAGACCCCATTTGTCAACTAGGGCTTTTTAAACAACACTGTCATTTGTTACCTGAAAATGCATATCCACAAAATCATTACAGGAGTGACCCCTCTTTAATAGATATCCTTCATTCAGGTTAAAATACATTTAAACATCTACTTTTTGTTTCTTTTGTAACATTTTCTTTTGTATTTCTTCATCTTTTCCGATTGCTTGAATGGCATTTTTAAAGAAACCCTCGAGTCAGAGCAAGGTCAGGTTTGAGGTGTTATAAACGCAGACCCTTGGGGCCAAGTGTTCTCTGTAGAAATGGTAGGAATTTTTACAGTTCAAACATAGGCCCAATTGCATTTGTGCACAGGTGGAATTCCTGCCAGCGGAAGCAGCTGTTTTGTACGTGGAGTTTATGAAAAAGTGCCCTAACTCTAGCTCTGATTGGTGTGACTGCCTTGAGGTAGTAAAATCATAAAGTGTTGGCTTCATCAGTCAGACGTGTAAACAGATGATATACACTTGTTTGTTCAGAGACACAAACCCAAATGTGTGCAATCACAAAGCATATACAGGATGGTATTATTTACTGTGTTCCAGATGAGCGACCTAGTCAAGTCAAACAAGGTTACTCTAGGATAAAACCCATCACACGGATCGCTATCCAACCCCTAAATCTGTTCTTCCGGCCTTAAAACAATGCTGGTGAGTTAAATGGATCCCTTTGTGCTCTATAAAAGTCAGTCCCAGTGATTCGTCATGCAGAGGCAAGTGTTAGTTACGTCCCCATTTTAGGCATATGGCTCCATGTGTAAAGCACATAAGTGCACTTAAGTACAAAAATTATGTTTATTGTAGCTGCTGTTGGCCCTCACCAGTAATCTCCTGAACTACTATTTTCTTGGAATTGTAACAAAAACAAAAATTAAAAAAAGTTGGACTGTAAACATAATTTTTTGGCTTGGAGATAATAAATTCCAATGTTTGAGGAGAGTTATATGAATATTAAAAAAAATAGTTGTATGTTGTATACAACACTACAAATACAATGTGTACTGTAAATAACAGGAGGCCTGCTGAATATAGCTTACGTCAAGCAGCTTTAATATTATTATGACACAATTTCAGGGATCTGTGTCTAAAATTGAGACATATATCCATAAATGGGAAATGCCTTGAGCCATCTTAACAGTTGTAAATTAGCTATGTTTAGTGGGAGTAGTGTAATCCTCTGTACTCTTAAATCACCAGTAGATCCATAAAAAGCCTGGACTTCAAACAACTGAAAACCTGTGATGCAACATCCTCTGTGCTTGCGTGTGTTTGTGTGCACGCATGTGGAAGAGGTAAATCATAGGGTTAGACCTGGAGGGGCATGTTGTGGCGCTGTGTCACCTTGTCATGAGATGCCAAAAATGCACCTGCGTCTATGGAGTAGCCTGTAACCGGAACAGATCTGCAGTCACAAAAGTCTGATCTCTGATGTTCAGTAGCAATAAAATAAACTTTCATGAAAATAGAGATCATTTAAATAGGCACATTACTTAATATCATTTAGACTTGAGTATTCCAAGACTCAGACAACACTTAATGATCAACAAAGACACTTTAAACACTACAAATCTAATCTTACCACCAAAACCATATGAAATTTTTTAAAAAAGTGTTTAATTGTGAGAAAACTGATCTCAAGACTGGTTTTCATCATTATTACACGACTTGCCACATGTTACAATAGTTACAAAGCTAGCTTACGTACTTATATCCACAGCATGTAATGAGCCACGGTGGTCTTCAATATTCTTTTACGAGGTGAATTAATGACGCACCCAGCAGTCATTAAGTGAGGCTGTACGACATTGGTTTAGTCAGCAGCAGCTTTAATTTGTACAGTGTGCATTATGCATGTGCCTATTCAGAGAGAGCAGCTGAACCTGTGTGAAAAGCTACACAGTTATACAAATATCTCCCAGGAAGGCCATTATTTGTCATTAAATAGTGATAAAGTTCACACAGTAGTGTTACCTCAATTTACCTGCCCTCACATATAATTAAAATATTAAAAGTTATTACATTAGCAATCATTTACTGGTAATGGAATAACACTACATCAGCAGTAAATGTGTTCTGGTTTCAGCGCTGATTTATGTAGCACGCTCAGAGTTGTACAAGTTTATACAGTGCTGCTCATTTAGCCAAGTAGAGCTTCTCATTACTTCTAGCTTAGCTAATTCTGATACCGTTGCTAAATGCAATTGCTGTGGTTAAACGTGAAAATGCCTTCACTTTTATGAGATCTCCTCAATGTCATTAGCATTTTAGTTTATCACCTCCACTCAAGCTTGAAAGCCTTAACACCAGGGCAAGACACCCAATGCGTTTAGACTAAGCTCTGCATTTAGACGCACTGAGGGTTAAAACCATTTGAACAAAGGACAATCAGCAGTAAGGACAAACAGATGAGTTTCCCTTTGGGGTTTTACAGTGCAGCATGATCACACCTTACAAACAGTTATCCAATTAAACCAAACGAGTCACACTGAACAAAGAGGTGATGGTTGTTTTTCCAACTAATTTGTCATTATGGAGCGTGTTTAAATTTGCTTTGGCCTGTTGTCATCATTTGTCCAGATGGGATTGGGTGTGTTGCAGTCTGAAATCCAAGTTCTTGAGTAAGTTCAGAACATCACCTGGCATGTCACAAGTCAAGACTTTCTGTGTATGGTGTTGCTTTTGTGTCCAGAAAAGTGAAATTAAGCAAAACAATTCTATATATGTATGTTTGATTAACTCTGAAAAACCTCCTCAGCTCTGAGCTATGTTATGGTTTCCAAACTGAAACTCAAGCCCACAGAAAGTCATAGAGCAGTACAATGCAGCATGCTGCTCATGCTGTGCTCAGCATATGTGTCTGGGATTGGTTTACCGGGGCCCAATGTTTTATTTAGCATGTGTCAAAGTGGTTGTGTGTTAATGCATGCACCCCTCTGTCACGAGGGCACGCATCACTGTGTTTAAAGCCATATCAAGCAGCAGTGATCAACGCTTCATTGCCAATGTCTGCCAAACCTTGTAGCAAAACCTCAGGAAAGCTACATGTTTTTCATGTTCTGTCTCAATGCTCAGGTGCATATATGCAGATAATATTTTATTCAGCAGATCTCAGTGCCCCCAGTCACACTCATCTGAACACGAAGACACACAGATGCAACCTTAAACCCAGGGCTTGGATGGCCTCTCTTGTAATAACCCTCACATCATTAAAAATAAAGTGGGGGACATGACAATTACCACCTATTAATGTCTGTCTCACACACATGCTTCATCGAATATTTAGCTCCAAGATTAATATGGCTTCTTCCAGTTTTTGTCTCTCAAGTTTAATTCTACCTTTTTGCAAAGACATAAGCTTGAGATGTGGCATGTCCATAAATGTGTTTTATAACCACATCCTTCATCAGAAAACGGACTTAAGAGACCAAAGGAAGCCATTTGGTCTGGCACTGCTTTTTGTGTAAAGCCCTAACCCTACTCAAAAATGGATCTCTGGATTACATTAACTGTGATCTTTGTTTATCCCGCCGTCCACTTCAGAATAGACTTCAGATGGATTCCTTTGCAAGGATAACCTCACAGGGTGTGTTGAGCATCTGGGATTGTCAGTTCTTTGTGTTATTTTTTTCAGGAAGACTCTTGTGATTCCTTCTTTGTATTTTCTATGAAGTCTAGTTGCATCATGACCCTTCAGATGTGCGTTATAGCAACAAGTCCTAATTAAACATAATTGCTATTCTTCAAATGACAGATTGTTGGTTTGCTATGTAAAACATCCCTATTCTGATGTGTATGAAATAATTTCCCACACATATGACACAATGTAAACCACTGCTGAGTGTTTTGGTCTGACATCATAGTCCTAATGAAATGGGTGGCAATGGTGGCCTGGGTTTAAATGGTGTTTTAACAAGTCAGGTGTGTCTCATGACTTCATGACACCTCAGATCCTGGCATTAATATTAACATTACTAAACTGTAATCACAGCACCCGTCTAATTGATTGAGATTAATTTTATTTCCATCAATAAAGGAAGATGTAGAGACACGTAATTGTGTTTGACTGATGATACAACATTGCTGATTACAATATTGCTACCTACTTAAGATGTAATACACCACTTGTTAAACTTTGTTTAATGGATCATCGCAGAGAAGGCTGCAGCAGTGATTTTCCATGGCTGCTGACCTAACCACAGCTGAGGTTGCACACTTAGAGTGCGAGACAAAGCTATAAACACATGTTAATGACTGCAGACACCTGTGAATACTTCACCCTTTGCTCTGTGCCTCAGACACAGATTTGTATATCTCGCCTTTATGCTTCCCAAATCACATCTGTGTCTGTCAGAGTGGGCGTGCAGAGTGAAAGCTGGTGGTTTTCCATGTGATTATTCTTTGAGGATCATTCCTTGTGAGTCATCTCCATATGTGTGCAAGCTCACAGACATTTACGCACAATCCCTCCTGCGGATTGTCAATGGAGACCACCTGGTCATAATCAGTGAGGGCCAGAGGTTAAAATCATTGTGTCTTTAGTACACTGGAAAAGGCCATGAAAGAACTGAGAAGCAGGAAGGAAGATTGTTAGAGCTGACAAATCTGAACACCTTCAAAACCCATGCCTCAAATTTACCTATCCAGAGGTCGGCCATGACGGATGCGGTTACAGTGTCATGCTAAGAATATCTTCTTAACCACAATCTTTCAGAGGCTGCATTTATTGCACAGTGATGAAGGAAACTGGCACATTTTGCGATCAGGAAAGAATTTTAAAATGAGATTGCTTTCCACAATTGCAAACATTAAACCTTATGTGCTTCCTGTTTGAGGTTAACAGTCTCTAATGGTTTCTTTAAAACATCACTTGTTACATCAGACCTTTAACTGGAAGTATCGTCACAGAGCCAGCAGTGTCTGCCACTGAAAGTCTGTTGAACCCTGAGTAATCAGCAGCTGCCCAACAGCACACAAAGAGAGAACCATTTCGGGATTTTGGGATTGTTGTTGTCACACCGTTTTAAAGACCAGTCAACAGACAGGAGCAGACAGTGGGACAAAAAAAGGCCAAAATGGGTATTATCCCAACAAAGGCAGTCATTTCTTACTATCTCTGGCCTTTGATGCGGCAGTGTGTCAATCTTCAAGTCAAACAGAGAAACAAACAAAGACTAACTTGAGTAACATGTTTTGTTTTTCGGTGCACTGTATGCTGTAAGAGCTTGGTCTGGAGGACAAATGCCAAAGCAGTGCAGAGCATGGAATGCATTTGACAGTAGCTGCCTCTTGCCATTTGTCTCTGTCGACAAACTGCACCATGGCTAATTATATGTGTTGGTCCGATCTGGCTGTGTAGGTGTGTGGCCACCGCTATGCATAAATGTGTGTGTCTGTGGACACTTAAGTGTAATTGCCCCGTTTAAACAGTTTGACAGCACTGAGACATCACACTGTTTGCATTTGCCTGTTCCTTTTCAGCACTCGGTTGGGTTACAGAAGAAGCTGGAAGTTGTTGGCTTAAAATAGGACACAGTCAGTACTTGTGTTTCATCCCATTTGTGGAGATCTTACATCCCTTTGCCAGATGATTTGCAGTGCCACATCTGATGTGGTCTGATCAATCAGTGGGATTGTCAGTCACTTGTAACGACTGCTTTGTATGTTCCATATCTTTCCCATATTGGTTGTATTCTTTTTGTCTCACTCTTTCTGTCTCTTTTATCCTCTTTTTTAGTCAAGATGCAAACCAGAGCTGGCCACAACTCCAATACACAGAATGAAGTTGTTGGTACAATAAGCAAATTTTAACAAACAAAGAAATCAAATGTGTAAAAAGTCAAGGCTGTTCACTGTATGCCCCTTGACGATAGACAGACCCTCCGAATCCGTCTGCGGAAACACGTGATATCATTAAGGAGCTGCTGGACATAATGCAAACAGGACATTTGTCATTCAGACACTGTTGACATGAAATGGACTTCATTCACAGTCTCTTTTTTGCTGCCGCTGCTTTATTCCTTCCGTTATGTTTATGAGTGAACTGTCCGTTGAGTTGAGCAGACGACATGATCACACTTCCATTTAAGTATCATCTATTTAGATGCTCTCATTTAATAAAAGTATATATCCTTTTCTGCAGATACCGAGCATCTGGGTCATTTGAAAAACTAGGTCAATGAGAGATTTCTGCTTTGTCCATGTCGGCATTGTACATAAGGCTACTGCTCCTTGTGATGTCATCTAAATACATGAGTCATAATCATTCATAATTGCTGGTTTTCCATTCTTTTCTCTTCAAAGAGACAGGCTTGCACAAGAAATGTGTAGCAGTGATGTCATTCCTAAAACATTTGTTGCTGGATGCTTGTTGAGATTGTTGAGTTGTGACAAAGAAAGGATTTCTGGTCCATAGGCAAATAGACAGTTTTGACACATAAACAATAGCTGCATTCTTAGCATTTTTATTGATCGTGCTATTGTTGTCTATGTGTGTGTGTGTGTGTTCTTTTAAAGGTATACATAGGTTACCTTTGAAAGTGGTGGGAATACTTCCACACAATCAGAATTATTTTGCCCTTGGTCAGCCTTGGTTAGAATCATTTAGCCATTTATGTCCAAAGAATATCTTTCTTAACCCTCACTTGTGCCAAAGTAAATGTAATTGCACATTTTAGTACACAGAGTATAGATTTTGGTCTTCTAATAAAAATGTTTTGCGTGCGTGGAAAAACACAGGGGCAATTACCAACAGAGTTAAGCCTTGGCCATAAACACAGGCTGGAATTGCTTATGCTGACATTGAGTGTAACACGGTAAGCAGCCTTGCCTCATCGTGCACTCACAGGATATTGAAATCTTTTTGGAGTCCATGATGAAATGATTAAGAAACTGGTCCTGACTTATAGCAGCGAGACTGAGCTCTGCCTCAAATGCAATGCACGGCGTAGCCATGACATCTTTTCCCGTTTAAAGAGGCTTTAAAAAGCAGCCAGTGACCTGTGCTGATTACAGAGGTATCTGGCAGGAAAGCACAATGCATCTGCCAACTCAAACCAACCAATGAAAGTGCTTCATAATAATGCACACAGAGACAAGGGAAAAAAAAGTGCATTTTATCAAATAGATTTTATATATTTCCCCCTAATTTGGTGAATCTGAATAGTACAGTTTCACATTTTGAGGCATATTGGATTGTAAGTGAGATGTGTTAGTCAATATTCTGAATAATAAAACCATAGAAGATGAATGAAGATATGCAACAGAGACACAAAGGGTTTAAATAGTATTTTAGGCCTTTACCCAAACCACAAAGATGGGATGATTGCTAAGACCACCTCTCACTCACCAGTCTATATACCATGACTCTTTTTATTCTTTGTTTGACCAGTGCTGTTTTCTACCACCCACTCCTCTTAACTGTTCATTGTGTTGAAACCTCTTGAGTGTTTGACCAGACCTCTCCCACCCAAAAACTGAATCAAAGAAGTCCATGGAGATGTTTGAAGAAAACATCTGTCTGATCCCTTGTCGAATGAAGTGCCAAGCACAATGAAACCGATTTTTTCATCAGTAAAGTTCCTTTCATGTTATACACATTGCAGGCTCACGTGATAATTGAACACCGATTTCTAGAGGCTCTATTTCCTGCCCCTTGGCTCCATCGCTGCACCAGGTACACTTCTGCACACAGTGTGAAAAGTTTCTGGCTCAATTTGCAAACATTATCCACAGCAATGTGAAGGCCAGGAGGTGAGGGGGATTTGGAAGATGGAGGATTGAGTTATTCAGTGTTTTTTGTACAACCTTCTGGATTTAGAGGTGAATTATGACTCAGGGGACATCATTTCAACATTTTATTCAAAGGCTAGCTTTCAGAAAGGGCTAGGATTTGATAAGAAACATCCACTTCCATACAGCTGGTTTTCATCCCTTCATAAAAGTTTGAAATAAGCAATAGTTATCAAAGTACAAGTATGCAGAAAGGAAATCCATCTGATATTTGGACCGCTTTTTAGAGGACCATTGAATGAATAATGTTTTGCATGATCAAATGATTTGCTTAAGAAGTATAGGCAACCTAATTATCTGTTCTAATAATCCTTCCCAGCAATAACATTGATATATATTTTTTCTCATGAAGTATTTCCATTATCACAGTTTCATACCAGCTGCCCTTGGGTCTAATGTCTTTAGCAGATGCTGTTGTCATGTAGCAGGTCGTAGCTACTGTGTGGCACCAGATGTGCCCTGAGCTCCAGCTTTTGTTGATGGCTGTAACTAAGCCTCATAGACCACTAGCAGCCCTGCTGTCTGTCAAAGTTCAACTGAAACCCACCACACACAGACTCAAGGTACGGTAACCAGAGGTTTCTCCTCTTTTTGTTTGGAGCAGTGAAAAGTGTTTGCTTTTCAAGAGTTCAGAGGACTTTAAATCACATATTCCTTTGTATATATCTGTAATTTGGTGTAAATGGCTGTTCCTTTCCAACTAGCTCTTAAGTGGCAGGGGCTAGTCATGCACTAATGTCTTTACGTAATATTTAGATATGCTTTTCTGTGTAAGAGCACAGTATGAAAGGACAGCTCAGGATATGAAACAAGCCTTAAAAGCTTATAAAACCCAAAAGTTAAACATACAGCTTATTTTAACTATTTGGGTGAGTGATAAAAACTATTTGAGTTCCATGTGCTTTACTCATCAGTGTTGAGACGTTCTGTTACCGTAAGGGTTAGCTTTAGTTTACACCACAATGTCCCCTGTGCTGCGTCATAAGTATGACATTATTTTGAGATTTGTGATAAATGTTTTTGTATTTAAAGAAGCATTTTGAATGATGTTTACTGAACTCATTTATGATAGTGGCATTAAATTTAAAGCCACATAACTATTTAGTCACTAGCACCGCGTAACTTTTAGCCCCAAAACACAGAGAGCTCAGGAGCTCAGCGTGGTGTGTCTTCCTCACTTCACTACAGACTGACTACTGCGGCCGTGTCATACCACATGCATTTGACAGATTGGGATTTTTTTTTCTTTTTGACTGTTGGTTGCAAGTGGGGTGTCATGCCTCTGGGTTTGTGGGGGTGGTAATGGGATTTCTAACAAGCGCTCCACTCGAACTTTCTCTGCCACAAATTCCTCCATTGTACAGTAATTGAGTACAGTGGGCCATCGCGCTGCAATTTAGGTAAACATATGCAAACACAGGCCAGACTGCGAGGGGATTACAGCACACATGACAACACATGTAGGATTTCTTTATCCCTGCTGTGTGTATGGATACCTGAATGTTTGTATGTGTTAGTGTTAATACAAGAGACATGTTGACCCAGTTTAACCCTTTGAAAAGTTCTTTGTGAGATTTCCAAGGAGTTAAAGCCAAAGCAGCTGTTCCTTCTTTTGTTTCTTTCCCAGGTGTCTCTTTTAACTCACTATGTTCTCCTCTTCTTCTTCTTCTTCTTCTTCTTCTTCTTCTTCTTCTTATCCAGAATTCAGGGTTTTTTTTCTTCTACATTCTTCCACATACTCTCTTACATCTTATTCCAACTTTTTAGGTCCCTTTTAGCATGCTTTATGTACCAATGTGTCACACTGTAGGTTTAATAAAAGTTATAATGCGGAATTGCCCTTTTATCAAATTAATTCTTACATAAAACAAGCAACAAGTAATAATATATGAGCCTCAATATGGTTGTAAATTCTGACTTGAATTGGTTTATAAATGAGTATGAGTTGTATTATTTTCTTCCTACAATGACACAATGAGATAAAAATAAATTACTTATGACATTGTTTTACAATAATTAAAGCGTTCTATGTTCTCATCTAAAGGTGTCATACTTAACATCACTTATCAGCTTGTACTGGTGAGGTTAAATAGCTTGACACTCCTTAAAATGATGTGTTACAGCCTTATTTGCCACTGTGCATTTATGACCCCCAATTACATGATTATGTTTTTTCACCAGCTCTGTCATCCTGCCGGTAATCGTAGTCTATTGTGTGTAAAAAGCCCTGCTCAAATACATAATAAGCAGTTGTAGAAGGTGTCAGCATGAATTGGCTTCAGCATGTGACATGGAAAGATTAAGCCTTTTGAACAATGTGTGATCAATCTATGCGACAATCTGAGTTACTGTTTATTTAAATGTGATGTATTTGATAATAAATAATACAGTATATAAATGTTCTGAGGTTGAAAACTGGAAACATTTGCAAAATAATAAACTACTGTGAATAATTTCTTAACCATTTATTTCTTTTTATTTAATGGTGAATGTAAAATAAGATACAACATTTTAAACACTATATATATATATATATATATATATATATATATATATATATATATATATATATATATATATACACACACACACACACACACACACACACACATATATATATATATAGATATATAGATATATATATATATACATATATATAGATATATATATTTATATAGGTGAGCCAGTGGAAAAATCCTGTTGGTAAATTACTATCTTGTTTTGGGACTTGAAAAGGCTAGGCCTCGTGACGCCACACTCCTACACTAATCAATCTGAGGACCATTGTTATGAATGTATTCTGTGTGTGAGAGTCACTTTAAAAATAGTTTTGACGGTTGTCACTTGTTGTCAGTAATTTATATGTTACTAAGTGCAGGCTGGCAACGGCACAAAGAAACAAATACTGGCATGTGATTGCTTACTGGCTGACATTAATGACCACAACCACGGTGAATGTGGATTGAGAAAACTCTTAGACAAATTGAGATGAAATAATTATCGGTGAAATGCAATGTGTAGACATCAGCGGACATGTTCAGACACGTACTAAAGATGTAGGATGTGAGTCATGCACGTTTCACGACTGGGGAGTGAAATTAGTAGTTTTGTTTCATTTCCTCCGATGGAAAAAATAATGTTCCCTGGTTTTCTGCTGTGATTACTCCAGGAATGTTGGCCACAAATAGATTTGGATTTGTGGATAATGGTTTATAGTGATTTCCTTTGCATGGTTAAGGTTTTTGAAAGGATTTGTAGCCTGATGTGTTGTGTTTGATTCCAGATTTGTTTCATCACAATTACACAGTTATTAGCTCCTTTGTGTATATTATTATTTGCAACAGTGTCTTACTATTCCAAGCCACTGTACCTGCCTTTACAACTGCCCTCTAGTATAGACCTGTATGTTTCAGAGTTTAATTGTAACTTGGACTCAAAGAAAGGATTATGTGATTAGTACTTATCACAAGAATGTGTGATAGCCTCTGGAAAGAAAAGAGTTACAGTGTCAAAAATGTTGATCTATGAGTGTAAGACCACAAAATCAAGATCCAGGATCCAGTCTATGACCATATCAAAGATTTTGTTTGACTGGAACTAGAAGAAAGCATTTTTCAGATAAACGTTATATTCCTACTGCAGACCACTACAATCTAAGCTTGCACCAGTCTTTAGCAGCCAGGGATGTACTACAGTGAATGATCTTCAGACTTCCTCTCATCCATTCTGGCTTGAACCCAGATGCTAAATGAAGACAAGATGTTGTTTAATTCAACATTTTGCTCTAATCTCTGGGAACGGGCTTCAGTAGCAGTGGAGCATTTCACAAAAAACAATGGTGAGAGAGGCTAAAGGTTAATACACTTGTTATGTTACGCAGCACATAGAACAACCATAAACTCTGGGTTTATGAAGGACCTCTGATTCCACTGAGAGGAGATTAAGTGGAAAAGAGGCAAAGTGTGGGAACCATTGATAGGACACTAGATGGGCCAATGTTGAAATGAGTTGGAATCGGTTTAAGAAGGCACTACCATAGACAGGTCATCAGAGGCAGACATTGGAACAAAAGTGACCTTAACTCCATGAAATCTAAATCAGTGTGTTTTCATTTTTTTTTAAATTACCATCAGCATTAATCTGCAGACATAATATTGTGACAAAGTGATGCTATATTGTTTGTTTTCCATTTTTTAAACCCAAAGCCACACCCGCCTGTCACATATTCTCATTCTCATAGTTGCATCGACCTGCACTTGTACTCCATGTTATAAAATACAATATTATCCTCTGTTTTGGCCACTCTAATATGACCGAATGCAGTGTCTATTGTTCCGGGCACCGTTCTGCTCTCCTAATGTAAACAGCAACATGTTTTGAGTCATTCAGGTGAGTCCCGCTGCTGTTCATACAATACAACATGTGCATGAGAGTGAGCCAGGCTGTTTGCGAGCCTGTGTGTCCTTGGTGGGACAATAGCAGGATTCTGCATAGCGAGGCCGTGGGAGGAAGAGGACAGAAGAGTCAATGAGTGAAGAGGCCTCTGGGATGCGTCAGCGCCGGGCCATGTTGAGGGTGTAGGAGGACGAGCCTCTAACCCAACAATGCTCAGAAGAACATCCATTCAGTTGTCTTACAGCATGACACGCACACAACCGCATCCACATAGTCAACACAGGTCCAGGTGAAACGAAGCCCTTCATCTGCTGCCCTTGTGACACATTGATAACTGGACCCAAATGCTTTGATGAATGAATGTTTTTTTTCCCTCATCAGGAAATGTTAGTTATTTATTATTGACTGTTTCTTATGTGTGAAAAATATTTAACAATGTTATAATGGTCATTAGGAACCAAGAGAAGCAAAGATAAAACATCTTTGTGTCATCTAATGTCAGGGGTCACAGAGGTCAGATGGATAAGGCTGATGAAGCAGTGTCATCCCAGTTACATAATATGTGTTTGTCTGTTCAGACCAAGGGGACATTCAGTTTCGATCCTGCTATTTTCACGTTGAGAACCTGCTGTATCTCCGGCTGTATTGTTAAAAAAATATTTTTCATGAATGATGAGTCTTTTTCCAATTGGGATTAGGGATTTAAAAAAGCACATAAAGCAAGTGAACTGGACAGGATTTGTTCCTGAAAATAAATATTGAAGAAAGCCCGTAAAAACTGAAAAATATGGTGTGACAACAAAAAGGTCAGTTATTGGAGAGAGAAAAATACTTTAAAGATAAATATCAAGGGGAAAAAAATATATTTAAAATCAATATTAACAACAAATACTCAATGAATGTCATGTGGAATACTTTGATTGTGCACAACTTACAGTGACAACATTACTCCATACCTCAGTCCTTCTTTGTCACACAGTCACACAAATGGGTGAGTGTCATAAAAGCTGACAAACAAGCAGGCAGGATGCTCCAGTTCACTGAAGAGTGACTTAATTCGAGGAATGACTGATGAATGGGGATGTGACGTATGTCTCTGTTTCAGGCATGGATCTCCCTGGATCTTTGTTCATGAGGGAAACCAAAACCTGTCCAACTACTTTCATCAGATAGCACTGAGATCCATATTGAGCATAGCTGAGGATTAGTCACTTATTTATTGCTTCACTGACATTGCTGCAGGATATTTGTGGGAGGGAGTGCCCCAATAGTATCCTTGAGTTTAGAGCCATTAATGAAACATCACACATTACAGTTAAATTATGACTTATCAAATGAATGTTAAGAAAGAAATGTAATCACGAGATGTGAGAAAATTAAATGTATACACTAGCCTCAATTATTAACAAGAATTTTTTTAAAATGAACAATGAAAATGCACTTTTATAATGACCTCCATTTTCAAAAAAGGCTGAAATATGATGATATCCATGCACTTTTGACCTCTCTAGCCCAAAGTGCTTATCCCTTGGAGTTTCTCGCCCAAGAGTGGAGCGCGGTGTCAAAGTTCATGAATCTGGGGTTTCCCCTTTCAGACTAAACCCTGATAACAAGGACCAAGGCAGTTTTGACATTGACATGAGCTCGCACGCACATCAAAAGTGTCAGAAACACACAGCCTTAAATGAGCCACATCAGCACGAGTGAAGGAGAAGCCCACCTGGGTTTGAACCCATCAACGTGGGGTCAAAGCTCCTTCTCAAATAGTCATTTGTGTTATTCTTTCCAGGCCCCATTTACATCCAATAAAGTTTTCTCATTTACTGAAAATAAAGACATTCACCTGTCTTGAGATGAAGAAAGAAGGATGACTTTGACACATAATCCTTCCTGTTTCTCATTTTTTTCTCCCTTTCCTTTTTCCCTCATTCTGTCTGTCACAGTGGAGTAGTGGGTTGTCTGTCTATTCAGCGCCAGGGGCTCTGACAGCGATACGGTTCAGGTCAGAGAGGAGCTGCGAGACTTGGGAACACGTAGCAGTAGAAAGCTATAGGTGAAAGAAAGCAAGACGGCAAAGAAGGCAAAGATGCATAAACAAGAGAGGAAGAGAAATGTCAGTGTGAGTGTTGTGATACTGGAGCTTGGGGGCCTTTGTGTATGTTGGGTGTGGCAGATCGCTGCACTGAGTGAGGGGATATCACAGTTGCATGGTTTGACTTGTTGTTCTATTTTGCATTATTCCCCCTTTTCGACAAGGTGCAGAGGCAAATTCCTGGTTGCAGCAGACCATCAAAGTTCTATTATTTCAGGTTCCTTAAATGACATCGGTCTTGTCAATGTCAGATGTGCAAAAACAATCACATACACACAGGGTCAGCACTTGCCATATAAAATCTAAAGCAATTTTTGGTGTTGAATTTGGCTTTTTGTTAGTTTAAAACATGCTTAAGACACATTGACTTTACCGTATTGGAGACTATCTATGAGAAGCCGGCAATGGCCAAACAACAACAATCTGTAGTCATCAAATGGCACACAATATGACATTAAGGAGAGGAAAGAGGTTGAGTCATCCCTAAGTGAAAGTTCATTCTGTTGGACAATTGTGAAATAAAAGTGCAAAGAGAATGAGTAAGACACGTGGATAGGATAGGCACTAGGACCTGTAGTGAGCCACACCAGAGGGAGGGAGCAGCTTTGGGACTCTTCATACTAAACTTTTTTTTGAACAATCCATTTCTCAAAGAGTGTGAGAGGGAGACAGACAGAAGTGGATGGCCCTGGACCTGGATTCACTTTAAAAAGCAGGAGCGGGATTTTGGAGTTTGGAATAATTCCTCTCTTCACCTGGAGACAGTGACGTGGAATATAACAGATCTCTTTCTGGAAGTTTGCATTAATTGTGGGACAAGGGAAGAGGCATAAAGAAGTGGTGAGTAAAAAGTAAAATACTTTAAATGAAAATAAGGTGAAAAGTTAGTGCCAGGTGTGCAAGAGAAAAAGGCCTATGCAGAAGGAGTGAAAATTTGTCTGAGGAAAAATGTGCAAGGTTTGTGAGATACCTGTCATCAAGTGAAAGTAGAGGCTCTAAATTAGACCGTTCAAGAAATGAGAACATTCTGAAAAAACAAACAACATGTTGGCTTTTTTTGGTAAACATTTACTTTACTTTGGCAGGCGTGTATACGTACATTGACAGCAAGATTTCAGGACTCAACATTTGAAGAGGGAAACAGAATATAGGTGAAGCTTAGAAAAAGGGGTTCTCCAAACTTCAATGGGAACCAGTTTTCTGTTCTGAAAACTCCTGGGACATCAGGTTACCTTCTTTCTCTCTTTCTTCTTCTCCTCTTTTTTTCTATCAGACTCTCTCTCCCCTCTTTCTTTTTCTATCTGTCTTTCCCTGCGCTCATGTTACACAACCCTCAAAGGACTTGTAGATTCTGATGAGCTCCAATGTCCAACGTGAAGTATGTTGCTGAGGTTATCCTTGCGTCTGGGTGGGGCCTTCTGCTTGTATACATACATGTGCGACTGGTCAAATTGTTGTACACTAATATGGAGATTTGTGTGTCTAAGTGCAAGCTTGTGTGCTAAGCACAGACCTCATGCTTGCCACTCCTACCAGGGAATTCCTTTCAGGCTTTGACAGAGGAGGAATGTCACTTCACATTAACATTTACACAAACAAATATTACAAACCAGCTGTTTGTTTTGTGTTTAGTAATACTGGAAGGCTGTTGATAACAACAGACCTATTCTTACATAATCTTAAAATTACAAAATGTATGAAACCATTTGGTGTGTATGGAAAGAGTTGTGTTGGCAGTGTCAACAGAGGTTATTTGTCAGCTTTGTTGCAGCCGGTCAAACTATGTTTAGTTCCCTGTGTGTTTCAAAAAGTGTTTCGTGTCAGTTTTCATTTGTAACTTAAATCAATCCAATAACAAATTATTTTAGCAGGACTTTTGAACTTAAAAGGTTGGCTCTGATCCCCATTTGTTGTGGTATTATTGGGAATAAATTTGGACTGAATTTAGCCAAAAATACTTGCAACTTAATGAATCACCAGGGTTAAAAAGCTTAAGGTGATGGGGTAAAATGTACACACACATTGGTTAAATGTTTACACATCCAGTTCAGATGATGAAAGATGTAAAATGCACACACAGACAGGTCAGACTATGGAGAGAAAGAGAAAAAGTGTATTGTTTAGGAGGCCTCAGTTTTGCAGCTTGTGGATCCCAAAAGGGAACTGTGTGTGTTTTCATCAACTCTCATGTGGAGGAAGTGGAAAAACGCTGCAGTTTATGAACAGACAATGTACTATTGACGTGTTTAACTCAGGAGAGACTGGGATAAATGAGCAGAATCTGTGATTTATTTATTTATTTATTTTTTAACTTCTCCAGTTTATGTTTGTTACCCATTCTGTCTTTGTGTGTGTTTGTTTGTGGTTTTATTCCTACTGGCCAGAAGAGTTGGTGGCTAAAACCAGAGCATATAATGTGCATATTAACAAAATCATCAGTCAGATTTTCCATATCTTTACCTAAACAAGGGGGGATATTTGGTTGAACTTTGAAACACATTTAAATTAATATGTTTATACCCCACTGGCCCTGCTAAAAACAGTCTATATGTGAAGTGTGTATATGAAGGGCAGATGGACAGTGCTGTTTTCCCCTGTAGACAAAGATGTCTGTGATTATTCATGACCCTCTCAGGTTTCCCTTTGAAGCTGAATTACAGCTTTCCCTATGTTAGCACCACTGTGTGCATGTGTGTGTTTGTAAGACGCAAGGCACTAAAGGACCTTACTATCAATGTCCTCATTATTTAGATAATCACCACTGTTGTCCATCTTTGACATGATGTGTTTTTTTCAATAAAATACTCTCAACAATGTGCATGCAAGGACCAGCTGTAAATGTAAACATTTAGAGGGCCCTTTGTAGAACAGAATGTGTGCTATAAATAAAAACAATGTACATGAGGCACTGAGGTTAAATTCTGAACAGACCTGCAGTTTTAGGCAGGTCCACTTCTGTTGGAAAGTGTAGCCACTGTCACAACAGTAATGCAAACATTATAGATAAAGTGTAGGACAGGAAGATAATGGTCCCTTTAAACACATAAAAGATGGAATGATATGAGCTGTCTAGACCGCACAGTGTTGTATAGGACACCTGGGAGAAGCAGCTCCACACCTGGGCTGTCAAATAACGGGTATTTAACCTCAGGCTCTAAAAGCAATTGTAGCAAACATAAAGTCAGACAAACATTCAAATGCTATTATAATTCTTCATGTTTGAAAATGCCTTTCAGTGTTGATTTACTGAAAGCAATGGGATTATACCCTATAAATGTCAAGGCTTAAGAATAAAAGCATAAATGACAAGGCTTTGGAGAAAATGGAGAACATCTAAAGATGTAAAACTTAAGTGCTGCAGACTTTTATTATCAGTAAATGATGTAGCCCTTGGAACAGTCTTAGTGAGTGAGGCAATTACCTAAGATACAATTATCACCTGAAAACCACAGCAGATAATGCAGAGCCCTGAGGATAAAAAGTCAATAATATAAACTCCTGACTGCACAGCAAACGTCCCAGCATTTTTATTAGACTATAACGTTATTCCTGATAACACCTGACTTCCTGACCAGAATCTTTACACTTCCTTTCTCTTATCAAAAGCTAAAGTTCAGTAAACATTGCATTTTATAAATAAACTTGTTTTTCCATCCTAACTCATCTTCTTTTATATACCACAGTTAAACTATTACCATCTGAAAAGCTTTAGAGGAAACTGCACTTGCAAGTTGTCTGTGTTCATCTAAAACTGGTGTAATCATACTATAATCATGCCTTATGATCAATGTCAATAATCAATAGTTTGCCCTAAGCATTGATGCCTCTCTACGATAAAAGATTTAGAAGTCAAGGATCTACTTTGGCACAACCTTTTTGAAAAGACAACACAAGCACCTTCAATATGTCCCAAAGAGACTTTTTCACCCAAAGCAAGAAAAAAAACAAACCAAAGCTCAGCTCTAATTCTGTCTTTAAATAGTAAACTTTACAGGTGGTTATAGGCACAGAGAAAGTCATGACGTGAGGGAGAAAAAGAATGTGTCCCCCTGTCTAAGTGAAAAATGCTCAGTGTCCTCACATCTTAAACAAAGCGTCTCTGTTTGGTGCGGAGATGATAATTTATGGGTCAAACCCCAAATCCTTTTGAGGCTTTGGTTATCTTTTGGTTCCCTAGAGCTGCAGTCTGGCACAGGTCAACGAACAGAATGGAGCAGGAACATCTGGTGTAAAGTGAACCAGCTGCAGTCTTCAGTCTGGAATCAGTGTGAGAGGTAAAAGGTCAAAGTTTAGGCTCAGGGTTACGTCTATGTTTGTGGAAGAAAACAGGAGTATGGAGGTCTCTGCATGTCAAGATTGTCAACTAAACACAGGAGCATAGAAAGGACGTTTAATTCAGTCAAGTCAGTAATTGTTGTTGACATCTTCTCTACAAACAACCCCTCAGTGTTTGAAAGTTAATTATTTAATATATGTTTGACATTTGTAACCTGTTGCAGCTGGATAAAGCTATCGTGGAGTTTGAGCCCAGTTTAAATTCCAGGTCACTTTGGCTCCTTATGGACGTGGTTTCCATCTTCTTTGTAAAGCTTAAAATGAAGCATACCAATAGTCCCCTATTTGGACTGTACTGAACCCAGGACCATTAATGCTAGTCAGCTTTTGTATTGGACTGTTTGATTCGATTTTGACAGGTGCTCTGTCAAAGCAGTGTGTTTGCCTGTGGTCGGCACATATGCTTCTTAAATGACAACTCAGTGTGCAGACATGCCTGCTCATTCCACATGAAATGCCTCTGTGACTTTCAGCTATGGCATCGCTTTATTCTCTTGCACAGAGCCCAGACCCACAGCAGTTGATAAATCACAGCATTCTCAGTGTTGCGGTCCTGATATGTTGATTTAGTGTTGACTTTTTCACCGCAACCAGCTTTTTTATCTGTGTATTGATGTGATGACACAACATGATGTCTCACTCTCACTTTTTTTGCTGGTTGCTAGGTCGACTTGTCTTGACATGACCTACTCTATCTCTGCCAACAACACACTTCTTTTTAATACCTGCAGATTTACTTGAAAGCATGGGTAGAATAATATGAGCTTTGGTAGATGTTCTTGGATTAGTCAATAACCAAGCAACTAATATGTTTAAACTGAATCAAAAGAGGAGTCAAAAAGTTGGCCCTGCACATAACTTCTGAAGAAATGGAAGAAGATTCTTCATGTATTATGAGCACAAGTGTGTACAAGTCAGGCCACTTAACAAGCACTTATTTGAGTAATGACAATTTGGAAAAGCTCAGTGTACAATAGGATGACTGCTGACAATATATCATACACTGGGCTCCAACCAAACATGAAGAATAGTACAAGGTCTCCTCCTTCTTATGTTGTAGTTCTTTGCTCTGACAGAATTACAAAACTCCTATGTCTCCTATTTCTTTTTCATTACTCTTACAGTTTTTGGGGAGGATGACTTCAGACTTTTTTCTTTGTTGGCTTCTCTTTTTAGGTTGTAAAAAAGCCAAAGAGTAATTACTCATTCCAATAATCACAGAAATAACAAATGTAGATGAACCAGAGTGGAGGCTCTCTCACTGTACTTCTGTTCATACTGAGCATGGCCTGCTAACAGACAGAGGATGGGTCTGGGACGTCCCACACAGACAGGTGGTTGACATCAGCTGGAGGGGGAGGTTATGGAGAGGGGTAGTGAGACAAAGAGGCTGATGACAGAAGGCAGTGGAGACCACACAAGGCAGAAAATGGTGGGTCAAGTTTTTAGTGATAGTAGTGAGAATCAAATCAAACAGCTCTTGAGCAGGAGGACATGATGGAGTGTGATTAATGCTTCATCAGGTTGTTTTAGTTTATTTCATTTGCCAGGCTTGCAGTTCATCTCCTAAAAGAAGTCTCTCATTGGTTATATCTGCGCGCACTGCTGTGTGTACGCAAAGTAAAGTGACGATATACATCACTGAGTGTAAATATTGTCCAGAGGATTCTCAGTGTTTGTGTGTCACAGTGGCTCTTGTAAAGGCCTGTGTATAAATAAGTGGTCCTGAGGGCAGGCTCCAGTCTGTTTTCTGGTCATTTTGAGCAAGAGGATGTCTTTGTCATTCTTGAGTGCCAGCTTTGTAACTGATGCAAACCAAATGATGAATGTTTAAGGAAAACCAAAATGGGTTAATGACAAAAAGATTAAATACATTGTCCACTATATTTATATTTGAATACACCTATTATTGAATTGGTATCTTGAACATATGCAGTCATGTTGTTTTTATTTTATTTCCGAATATGGATGAGAAACATTTTGAAATTAACATTGTCCATGAAAATCTTAATGTATGACGCACCATATGCCCATTTTACGTGTACTAGCCCACACCCATGCTCGCGGCCTCACATGAAAGGGACATAATGGAAAACTGAGGTGTCTGTCTACTCACACCCACAATATTTTCTGCTGTAAATTCACCCTGGTGACTCACGGGTAATCACTACTGCATGGGTTTTATTACAACATTATGAGTGTCAAATGTAGATGTGTTCACTGTTTCAATTACTATCAAAGTGCAAGCTGTGAAAAAATTAAATATGTGATTGTGGCATATGTCAAAACTAAGTCAAGATGATGATGCAACTGACTCATCCACCCGTTATTCTGATTCTTATCAGAAAGATTTATCACTGCAGTGGCATAGCACAGACCCAGTTTCCGGTTTTTGGTTATAATATATTATATTTATGTTATACTGTTTATTAGCCTTAAACTTTTCTGTTTCTTGCATAAACATAACCATGAAAAACATATTGTTACCACCTCATCTTCATCCTTCCTCTAAAACATTTATTTTTGTACTTCACATTTCTGGTAGTGTTCCATTGATTGCCCAACATCACATGTGGGAGATTGTGTATTTGGTGCTATGAGCTTATGCCAATGAGAAAATGAATGATCCAAGAAACAGATTTTGGAAAATATCTACTGTTAAACTAGATTCTTTAAAGATAAATGTTTCTCGCCTTTTGCTTTAACCATTGCTATACCATAGTACTTTTTATCATTTGCACCTGTAATTCCCCTTCTCATTCCTTTTCTGGATATCTCCTCCAAGGCCTCTGGGCAGCCCCTCATTGCTTTTCTGTTGGACGATTCTCACCAGAACTTTGGATTCTAGCAATGCCAAAAGATTATATAGTGGTCATGAGAAGACTGCTTGAATGTCAAGGTCATACAAATTTGGGGGTCTGGAAACGTGATTGAGTTCATCCTGACTTCAAGGTCTGGAGGACTGGCCTCTGATGTCTGCTAGTCCAGCCCTGGGAGGGAGTGGGGTGACAGGGTTTGTTTTTTTCTTTACATAGAGAGACAAGGAACGCATGTGGAGCTATGTGACTTTGGCAGAGGGGCTTTTAAATAGATATTGGTCAAAAGGCAGTTGAGGGAGAACTAAAGCATTAAACAGCTCTGTATGGATGCATCCAACACCATTAATGGTTTATGTGTGTCATGATATGGATATCCAGTCCATCTGAAAAATTATTTGACTGTTTTTTAAACCAGGGAGAAACTGGCTTTTTGACAGTGTTTGATTTGACTGAACATGTGTTTATAGTAAATCCAAGCCTAACTCCAAAAATCAAGACACTTAGGGACTTACTTCTTTTTTAAGAACCTACTTCCAAGCACAGTTACAGCCTGACTGCCATTGTTAGGCTGCCATTGTCTAATGTAGTTTATTTTGGATTCACAACATAAACAACACAAATCTTCTGTTGTGAAGCAGTGTTGAATCACTGTTAGACAAGTCTCTGCTTCATCTCTGTGTCCCGTAGTAAACATAACACTTTGGAAAAAGATAATATGCAGCAACTGACTTCAGAGTTTTACCACATGCATCTTTTATGTCTGTACATGTGTGAAACAGTAGCTGGAAAAGAGATTAAAGAGCTACTTTAAGGAACAAGATGCAGAGTAGAAAGTGTGTAAGTCTTTGTACACATGTGAATGTAATGACAGGTATGTTGTCAATTTTATCAAAAAATACAAGCACATTTTGTGTTTCTTGGTCCAAAACCTTTACATAGTTGTTTTTTTATGGGAAAGGTGGTATTAGTAAAATACTCAAATTGGAGCCATATGCAGACATGAGTCCAACAGTTTTAATTAGCCCAATTACAAGACGTCTTTTTCTACAGTCTGTATATCTGGCACGTCTTAAGAGAAATCATTTTACAGCTTTTAAAGCAGTAGCCAACCACTTGTAGCCAACAACACAGAAAACAAACATCCACAGAGTCATGTTTTTTGCCAAATGGAATTGAAACAGAAGATCCATTCCCCAGTGTCTTTGGATACAGATAAACACAACACAAGAAATGGTACCAAGGATGTGACCCATAAGAGCAAAACCCCACACTTACACACATGTGGTTTGAATATGGGCCCATTCAAATACACTCATTGTTTCAGTGGACAAGTTATATCTGGATTCAGAACCATGAGAAGCAGCAGATTTGATTCTTGGAGGAAAGTGGGCTGTGTAAGAGAAAGGGACAGAGAGTGAATAAAAACACTGGCTCGATGCCAGCGTCTGGTTCTTTTAGCTTCTATGGACCGGCTCCCTGTTTCCTGATATTCTCAAGGTGCCCTGGACACACAGGTCAATTCCCTAAATCCTTCTTTTAAATGTTTTCTTTTTAGCGCTTTCCTTGGTAAGGAAAAACACCTGTGTAAAATGTAGAAAAATCCTACAGGCGCCACAACACGTTTAATCTATGTAAAGCTGGTAGTCAAACGTACATACTGTATTGCCTGTTTCATGGTGGGCCTCTATACTTTTATGACAAATAATTTCAGGTACAATGGTAGCCCATAAAAGCTTGAGCCATGCATGCACTTAACTCTTGTTAGCAGAATGTTTCAGACTTGGAAAAGGTCCATTGAACATGCCATGTTCATTACCTACCCCGATGTCGATGCCAGTGTTAGCCAACAGAGTTGAATTTAAGGTCAGTCTAATGAAAAAAGGTTGTGCATACATTAACATTTATGTAAAACACTACAGTCATAATTTATTTTATAGCCACACCCATAAAGCCATCACTTTAATACAAGATGATGTTGGATATGGAACATGTTCTTTGCTGCATGTTTGAGTGACTCACCCATTCATCATTTACCAGAGAGTGGAGGTACACTGAAATGTTTTTAACAGCATATATTGCACCATTTGTCATCACACCTAGGAGTCAAGTGCTTTTACAGGTTCTGTCTCTGTGTGAAGGTTTGGAGCTGTTTTTTTTCCAGAGCAGTGCAGTACCCTGTTTGATGTTTCCCTGATGCACAACAGGTGCCTCTGTCTTTACAGAAAATATGTTTTAAACATGGCGTTCTGGGGAAAGCACAGGACAAAAGGTTCATCTCCTCTACGCCTGCTACTCACATTACAACTGTCACATGTCCCTGGTATGTTGGAGCTCACAGTTTCTTCTGGGAGGGTCAGTTCAACTCATATTTATTTACACTGCACATCATTTGTGAAATTAGGATGAATAACATTTTCTTTTATTTATTGTGTATTCTGCAAATGTCCATTGTTTTATTGCAGATCATTTATGACAATTATAAAACTGTCAAATGAACTCTACAAGTGAGTAATTTCTCCTGCCTCCTGATATATGTATAGGTATATTATACCATAGCTGTTGCATGTCTCTGCGATTAATGGGCTCAGGCTCTCGTGACCTGTAAGAGGTTATATCGACAATGAATATCAATAGTTTTTACCTTTCAGAACAACACCTCACATACATGACTCACATGTTGCACAAACTAAAATATTGGTTTGATTTTTAGCATTTTTCCTTTATGTACATATCTGGCAAATGCCCATCAAAGACATCTGAAACTGAACTGTGGTTTTCTGCAATCATGACCCTAGTCCCTCAGACAAGTCCTTCAGATTGGATATCACCTATATTCAACTGTACTACTGAAGCTATTGTGTGACCTCATATTAAGTCTGAATTTGTTTGAGGTTTATTATCTTTTTTTGGTCTAACCCACTCTGTGTCCCTTATATCAGACCAAGAATACCACTCTCTGGACCATTTGGAGGATCTAATTGTGCTTTTAACAGACTCTGCATGACATCATTTTGCGTGACATACACTTGATTCCTGACAGTATTTTGGCTGTTGGAAGAGGTTCACATGGCAGATTGTGTAAACTGTGACTAGCTGATTGTATTTCCATTCACAACAAGCTTCTAGAGCAATTGTGACTCAAAGAGGAGTATAGCAATTATTTTTATGTGTGGACTTTTCCATTTCCCTTTTCAGTCTTTAATGGATTTTAATTTACCTGAAGTCTCAGCCCTCTCTTTTTATTTCCAGTAGATGATAGCTAGAGGACCTCTGCTGCACTGAACCGTTGAGAGACACAAAATAAACTTGTTTACCCACGCCTTGTTTCTCACCATCCTTCTATGTAATTTCCCTCTTCCTCCACTGTCATCCTCTCGTTCTCACTCTCTCATAACCTGCTGCAGTTGTCAGCACCTCTAAAGAGAAGGGTTTGTTTGAGTGAACTGTTGACACACCGTTCCAACTCATCTTTTATCAAAGCTTTGTAACTAATGACTAATGTAACCCACAGAAAGGAAGAACTACTTCCTAATTGTAAACTTCCCCTAGGATTGATGGCAGGCAATGCTTTCCTTAACATTTCATTTTTTTCATCAGGCTGTCATGCTATTGTGTCAACACACTGCCACTTACTGAGACTGATCAGTAGGGCATCAATACTATGTTTACCATGAGTTTTAGCACCAAAACATATGCGGTCAGTAGCAGTAACTGTGTGGCTTAGGCTTAGGTATTTTCTGCTCTAGATGTGGAAATAAGTGCCCTCAATGGAGCCACTTCATGCAATGAGTATTGTTAATGTGTGTGGTTGGTTAGTGAGCATTTTATTATACACGGGATGAGGCGCCATTGGGTTTTTATTCTGCTCAGACTCCTGTTGTCGAGGTGCCCTTTTGTTATAGACGAGCTGCTATTTTTATTCTCTGACCCTCTGCACTTTAAACAACCTGAGTCCGCCACTGCAGAAAGTCATCCTAAGGAATCTTAAGATAAGATAATGCTAAGTCGTGCCAGGCTGTTTTCTTTAGTGAAACTTCAAAGGAGGATCAAGAGGAAGAGGCTGATTTCAATTTTAGTTTTTTAATTTTTTTACTTGTTTTTATTGACATGTATTACAGTAAAGTGCTGAATCAATGTCTGGAAACATGAATCATACACTCATCACTGTGGCATTGTTTTGGAATTGTTTTGGAATTGTTTTGTCACCATTGGGCACATTATATTTTGTGCATCTCTGTGTTATGTGCATTTTTCACTCCACATGGTAAGAAGAAAAGCAGCTCTCTATCCTGTACAGGTCAAACTGCAGACAGTCTCACTCACCACATTGAGACTTTCTATTTTATCATTACCATATGGCCTCCAAAGTTTGATATAAGATATACTGTATGTTAGTGTGTAAAATTCACTGGACCATTTTTTTTAGTCGTGAGTAAATTGTACACAATTTCTTAAACAGAGTGTGGTTTTGTTTCTGCCAAACCATAAAACAAACAAATAGCATCGGGCCTACATCCAAAGCCTGTTCTAAAAAATGGGAAAACCACATGAGCATCTCCTGAGCGTGGATGGCGGGGCTTGCACGCTTGTTTCACTGTAAAGAGGACATGTATGTTGGACGTAGGGATTTTGATTCAGTGCTGAAATAATCCCATAAGTCAGAGGTGCTTTCTAAACAGCTCTGACCCCTGCACTCCCACACTGCAGTGTTTATGCTGGCTCCACTGGCATTAAACACAAGCCACATATTTTTAACATTAGGATCCTCCCAGCTCACCCTGGGCCATGTAAATAGTGAACTGCCCGTCAGCCTGGATCAATCAACCTACGGCCTGTGTGAACCGGCTCCATATGTGTGTTAGATTGTGACCGGTGTTTAATGAAGGAGCAGGATTTAAACGTCTGCTGCAAATTTGTATTTTATTGTTTTATTCAACTGTATTTAGCAGGAAGTATTATGGCTAACTGTAACCTTGAACACCTGGTCATTCAGAGCCAGGGAGAAAATACATGAAAAATCTGAGATCTCCAAATGTGCAGCTCAAATTGAAACCAGTCCACAGCTTGTGAAGTTCTGATACGTCTCAGCTGTTTTATGTCATTTCATTTGTATGTTGCAGATAGATGCAACACTGACCTCCAATGGCCACAGTGAGCAAAATGAAAATGAACGTCTAAATCAGTACCGTAATGGGTGTAATCAACAGCACTCTATAACTAAGTGCAAAATCAGGGACTTACTGAATGTAGTTTAATGTAACTGGATAAAAGTAACATTTTTATCCACAAATAAACTTAAGTAAAAGTAAAAAGTCACAAAACAGAACACAGGGATGCTGGATTCTGCTTTGCTAACGTTAAATTAAAAATAATTCGAACACGTAAACATGTATAAATTGTATTATTGTGCAGGTAACCTAGGTTTTACTTTGCTTTAAAAACAAGTCTGAAATTCTGACACTCTACTTCCAGCTCACCTCAGTGACCTACCGGAGTGGGTCCATGTAGGCTGAGCATCCACTATTGGAAACAACATACCTCTATCTGCATGAGTATGTCTTATTTGGACACAGCCTATGAGCTTTTAAAATCACCTTTTGCTTTAATCTCTTGGTAAAATAATGCTTTGTTGTCAGCTTTATTAAATGTGCTACAAAACTTTAATGAAGTGTGAAATGTCATTCAGCGTTAGTAGTGTCTGAATGCCTTGTTTGAAGTAAGCTGCAGATAATGGAAAAGAAAGAAATCAGCAGATGTTTTAGTGGCTATGGTGCTCAGCCTGCTTTGATTATGTTTTATATGTTTAAGTGTTATTTTCTGTGTGTTTCAGAGCTGTGGTTCAGGGGGTCCAGATGGCAGGCATGAGGGGCCCCGTCTGCAAGGGAGTCTGGCTCTAGAGTCCACAGAGGCTCCCACTTTAACAGGACACATTCCACAGGTACACTAAAACACTCAGCACCACAACACACAGTGCACACAGAGCACAGGGTCCAGTCCAAGGGCCAACGATGTCCCCTGGTAAAACCTGAAAATGGGCAAAACATTTGTTACTGGCCCCACCTTAAAAAGAAAAGTGTATACCTAATTTGAATATACTTTGAATTCAGTTTTTAATATGTTTTGATTATCAAGAATTTTAACAAAATATTTCTAGACGTTTCTAGAAATAACAGTATGCTGAGACAAAGGCTGAATTATAGAGCGATATCATCAGACATATCTCTATTATATCAGAGATGTGTCATGATTTATGTTGAATTGCCAAATGCCAAGTGTTTTTCTTCTTATCCTCATTTGTAAACGTATTACTCTGATTTACCTGACCCAGGACGTGTGCCCATGAGGTCGTCATCACTGGTCCTGCTCCTCCTGATCGGCATCCAGGCTGTACTGAAAATGGAAGGTGGATGGGCCCACAAAGCCGGGCCAGCCAACCACAGAATAGGACAGCAGACGGGAGCCAATCACAGAGCAGGACACCACCAGGCAGCGGGCACTAGGGACCACCTCTCAGCATCATCACAGGAGCATCACCGGAGTGGCCACCACAGGACCAAGAAACATCATCGTGCAGCTTTCCAGAATCAGGACAGAAGTCAAACACCCACAAATTCCCAACCTGACCCGTCCATCCCAGTGGTGGACCCCAAGCTCTTTTCAAAAAGACGATACCGGCCGTCGCCACGCGTTGTTTTCAGCGAGGTCCCCCCAACGCATGATGCCCTGGAAGGTGAGGGCTTTGACACGGATGGCATCAGGGGTATAAGGGTGCGGCGCAGGGCAGGATCACACACCATGCACCGGGGGGAGTACTCGGTGTGTGACAGCATTAATACCTGGGTGGGCAACATGACACGGGCCACAGACCTTGCAGGGAATGAGGTTACAGTGTTGCCCAATGTCACAATTAACAATGTGGTGAAGAAACAGTTTTTCTATGAGACCACCTGCCGGTCCCCCACACGCAGGAGCACAGGGACTGGCAACGGGGGAAGGCAAGCAGGACGCGGAGGCAAACAGAACTCCAGATCTGGGAACTCTGGCTGTCTGGGCATCGACAGTCGCCATTGGAACTCCTACTGCACCAACACACATATATTTGTAAGCGCCCTGACCATCCACAAAGAACGGACAGCCTGGCGTTTCATCCGCATCAACGCCGCCTGTGTGTGCGTTCTTAGCAGGAAGTCTTGGGCAGGACCAGGACGACTGGGGCGCTGACCGGAACTGGCCCTGAATACTGAACACTGAACCAAGCACACACAGCATTAACATTTGAACAGCCACTGCAGCATTATTGCCAATACTGTAATGCCTTGTAAGGACACACATTGACTCTGAGTTCATATCACACTCACGGCCTTATCCGTTCAACCTCACCCCCTGGTCCTACCTCAGTCCAAAAGGTCCTGGTTCTTTTAAGTTATGTGGACTGCATGTCATATTTATGGTTTATACAGTCAAATATAAATATATATATACAATATGTGTATATACAAAATGAATTCAAGCTTTTAATGTTGTTGTTGTTGTTATTGTTGTGTTGTTTATGCTGTTATTTATTAAACACCTCAGTACTTGCCTGGGTAGTTGTGTACTAGATTTGAAGTACATGTAAAAAACATTGAAAGTGCATGTTTTTTTATTATTATTATTTAACTGTCTGAACTAAAGCAGTGCAAATCAGGTTGCATTCATAATTTCAACCACACAGATTATATTCCTGGATAACAGTCACAGAATCGCAAAAATAGCAAAGCAAAATGCATATTTCAGTTCACGAGAGTGGAGACATACTGCACATCCTCTGCATACTTGTGTATCCAGTACCGGCCAGAGGTGAAGGAATGTTCTTCAAGCAGCACAGCTCTCAGAACAGTGATTTTATACACAGAAGAAGATATATGGAATGGCAGAGGTTTGAAGAAGCACAGCTGTGGGACATGCCAATGAGTTTACTTAAAGAAATGAGTGAGTCGGGTTAAAGTGTGTTCAAATTTGACATTGAAGCTCCACTGGAAAAAATGTAAGAGGTATTCCACAATTTGCATCATTTTAAACTGGCTCTCTTTCTCCATTTACAAGTGTATGCTACCCTCTAGTGGAGATGTCCAAATATATTCATAACAGATGTCGGTTTGGTGAGTTCTCTCCACTCGGAAAGTTTCCTTCTGCACCTTTCATCACCTCCTCACTTTTCCGGGCGGGTGCGCTGTCACCCTCAACTAACGCTGCTGCTTCACACATCAGGCCCTGTTCACATCGGGAAGTGTTGCCAGAAAACCTCACCATCATCAGAGACGGCTGATAATAGCTGTTTGCAGACGGTGACCTCACATGACCTTTCGCTCATGGCAGAAGCTGCTGCACATGCCCGGGTTTGTTAACAGCTCCCCTTTTCAAGGACATCGAAATGAAGGCTGTAAACACTGCAAGAGAATAAAAAGAGCGTCTGTTTTCACACTGATATTACATTACATTATAGAAATATAACTCATCGCTGGTAAAACAGATGCAAAAATATAGGTAACCATACTGCTGAATGCACCAGTATAGGCTATGTAAGATTTACTGTCCTCTTCCTCAGAAAATACTTTAAGATTCTTATTGTGTATTGTTAGTTGAGGAGAAAAAACACACTTTGATTTAATTTTCCAGAATCAATCACTTAACACACTGTTTCATTATAAACATTTTAAACTAGAGCTCAAACTGAAAGGAGTGAAATAACTAAAATCATTACAGGCCAGTAGAGGGTGCTGTGCTGTCACATGTAGAAAACTTAAACTCTCAGCTGTCATGGACCCAGGCAGTAGTGCTCCTATAAAGCACATATAAATATTACAAGCAGTAAACACAACCTATATTTGATTGCCATTTATTTAAAGGTGTTAAAGGTATCATTTGCAGGACGTACACATGATTGTATGTAAATAAACCTGGCCCCGTGTCATATCCTCTCTTGTAGTGCTCAGATCTGGGTTTACCTTGGATTTTGAATGAGCTGAAGACACTTATTTTGTAAGCTGTGAAACAGCCCTCCCATGTAAACAAAGGTCAGCTATCAGCAATGGATGTAACTTTTTCCAATCAGACCCCACCTATAAATGACAATTATCACCTTTATTATTTGTTTATTCGCTTTCAAGAGATACTCCAAAATTAATAAAATCTCTTTTAAACTCTTGCTTCATTATAATCCTCAAAGCTTCTTACAGTTCTAGCGGAGGCCATTGTAGACTGACCTTAAGTTTTCTGTTAAACGCATCAGTCATTTTATTGCTTTTTTTATAACCTGCTGAAATGTTGCCCAGTCCTCATGTTTGAAAACTGCATGCATAAACTATGAACAGCCACAGTCAGAGGCACAATGGTCTTGTCGCCGTCTTATCAACTTCTCCACTTTTGGCATCGTCTGGGAAACCAGCCAAAATAAATCTTTTTTCCCCTGTAATCTGCACATACCCCAGTAAATCTAATAGCTCACAAAGACAAAAGATATATTTGAAGCAATATAACTTTCAACATAAATGTGCAAAATTGTAAAGATTTATCTGCGATGATTTCTACAATGACACATTATTTAAATGTTTGTCCTCCTCGTTCCTCAATCCATCATAGCTGCCCTCCCTGTTTTAGAGCTTGGCAGACCACGCTGTTTCTCTACGTGGATATTTTAAACCAGTGCTTGATTCCCAGTGATAAAATAAACAGTTATTTGGACATTCCCTTCGCTCTCCATGTCTGCGGAGGAAAATATTTATGCTGAACACAGTGACGCTGATAAGTTTCAGTCACTGAAGAACGCAGAGGCAGACGAGAATTGTTTGTAAGGTAAAGACCTGTTTTTCAGTGGAATGATTAATAGATGAAGTCTTTTGCAATTCTTGTAGCCTACATACCTTAGCTTTTCCTTCAGAATGTCTACTTAAACATGGGATGTCTAGTTTTTCTTGTGATGAAAGGGTAGATTCCACACCTCACACTCCTCCTAGACAAGTTAACAAAATAGATAACACACTATTGAAAGTATTTTTCACAAGAGTAGCCTAAACACACATAAAAATGAATGATAGATATAAATGGCTTTCTTAAAGTTTGAGTTGTATTTACATGGGACTACATTCTCAAGCTTCTCCACTTCTCCTTTAAACATGGCCGTCATATCAGACTGTTTTGCTTTAAAAGTGGCAAGAGGTTAAAATGCGCCTGTGGCCTTGTATTGCTTGAACTCACAGCTCTAAGACTAAATATGGAGCTATAGGAAAACAGAGTGATCCCAGGACCATGTTTATCTCCAGAGAAGAACTGTCATAATACTTACAGAGAAAGGCCATATCCATTTTATTTCACATCAAAGGATATATTTCCAGCTTTGTTGCACTAATGCACTAATACTTCAGTACAAGGTTTATCTCAACAAAGTAATAACTCAATAATGCAAAAAGGCAAAAAATAATAATAAAATAACATGTAAGAAAGTAAGTAAAATGTACGTTTGCACATTAAAACTGTAAGCTATTAATATTTGTCTACATATGGGAAGGATTGTTGTCTGGACATTCTTGACCTTTGTGGAGTGTATGTGCTAAAGGTCAGGTTTTCTTAGTGTGCTCCTCAAGCCACCCCAAAAAAAATTTCTAAATTTCTATAAATATAAAGCTCAGTCTGACACAAAGTCCAATGGGTCTTCAATTGGGTGGAGGCCTGGTGACTTCAGATGCTTTTCCATATGATTCATGATGATTTTCTTGTGAATCATTTACCCTCTTCCTTCTGCCATATGGGGTACTAAAGATTTAACTTCCACAAGCAGTGTTTTAGTCAGCTGCTGTTGCATTATCTAATTAAAAATAGTAATCACCACATAGCGTATTGGTAATGTAGCCTACTGGAAAATTAAATTCGTTCCCCTAAAGATTGGTTTAGTTGAAGAGGCCACAAATCACGAGCTGTATGTGAAACATGTGCCAACTGTTGCCAAGAGCCCATCGTGTAGTCCCAGTCCCCCCTGAAGCACCCCTTTGCATTATTGAAAGGGGCGGTCTGGAAACAGTCTAAGCGGATCCTGCGGTGTTTGGTGTGCGTGTGCGCGCGTCTGAGAGAGACAGAGAGGGGAGAGAGTTGGTCTGGTGTTGATGCCCGGCTCTGGTGTTGCTCAGGGTGGACTGTTATTGTCACTTTGCGCAGAGGCAGTGCGACCGTCAGAGCGTTTTACGGCTGAAACTAAAACGAAGGGACCAAACATCCAGTCGCCATGGGGAAGGTGGAAGGAGGAATGAAGTGTGTCAAATACCTTTTGTTCGTCTTCAACTTCATTTTCTGGGTAAGTGCGTGGCCGAGGCTGTGCAGATAAGGATGCATGTTGTGTGTGTAAAATGAATGTGGAGCAAGTGCAGCGGCAGTGAGAGCAGCAGGGGGGTCGTCTACTCACTCCATGGATCACTTTCCCAATCACAACCACGTGTTGTTTAAAGCTAACATCGATTAGGCTGCACGTTTCACGACTATTCTTCAAATCATTCAGTTGTCCTAGGTTTGCATTGCGTGGCGCGTAAAGGGTGACAGCCACAGCTAGACGTTTTAACTTTAGGCTCACCGGGTTTAAATCAGATTTTCCATGGAGGAAAAACCCGCCCCTTTTCCCGGGGAATCGTGTTTTTGAAAGGAAGACTGAATGAAAAGGCAGAATGAAAGAGGGAGAGTAAAAGACAACATGGAAACAAACTATTGGTTTCCACTATGCAAAGCTCAAATAAGGTTAAAGTCTGTGCACAGCTTTATCTTGTAGCAGCAGTCACTGCCCGAGGAAGACAAACTGCCAGGTGGATGTGAAAGGTGTGTGTTTGAGTGTCTCCTGGGCACTTGCACAAAGGCCGACACAGAAGTGGGTCCCTCTGCAGATAACCTGATGTGTTGGTCCACTGCTGCCACTTTTACAATCTAAAGAGGAAGTTCTTTGTGTGTATGTGTTGAAGTGAGAGTGAGGTTTTCCAACAAGCATCTGTAGAGTGAATCAGGCAGAGTGCAGTGTGAATGGATCTATTGTGACAGCGGGACAATAGCATAACTTTAGTGTGTTACTCCTGCCAGGCTAAACAGGAGACAGCTACCAATGTCAAAACCAATTTGTCCCATCCATTTATTTTACCCAACAAAGCCAGAATCATAACACACTTTGAGGGACGCTTATGCTTCTAATATTTTATTTAAGTCAAAGTAGTCCAAAGCCCAGACTATATTCCACAGTCTTAAGTTAACCAATGCCCTGATTTGTGTGACATGAGTGTAACTATGTGTGCTGTTTATATTTTGAAATTAGATGAAATCACAAAGTTAAATGGAGTCCTATGACATTTCTCCTCCTGACGATGATTTCCTGACCAAGAACACATCAGTTGTGATAGAAGAGGGTTACTGAGTGATTTAGAGGGATATTTCTATGCGTGTGTGTGCACTCACATGGAAAAAGAGGACAGTTGGCATCATGCTGACCCAATTACAAACAGGGCAGTTGGATTTTCAGTAGAAGCGTGTTACATATGAAATAAATGTGCACATTTGGGTGTTCGTAGTCTAGCCTCATTACAGAAACTTTCAGCACATTCCACATAGTCTTTCAGCTGAACAGCGACGACCCTCTTCTAATAATCACAGCATCCCATCCCTATCCCCCTGGGCCTAGCCCCCCTCTATGGCTGCTGGATGATCAGAACAGTGCATATGCTGAACGAGGGTGGAGGAGGGGTGAGCTTTTCTGATTGTTCTCAAATCCTACAATAAATAGAGCTGAGACAAGCTGGTGGACTCCTGTTAGACTTGGTGAGAACACTGATTATTAGATGCAATGCACCCTTTTACTATCACACAAAGCATCTCCTCCCAGCAGGACTTTCAACACTGCAGATTTCAACACTGAGCTAACTTCTTGTATTTGTGTTTCACTGTAGCAACTGTCTCCTTTTGGTAAAATATTAAGCCAGTGAAAAGGTTGCATTTTTTGGTTTATAGAAAGCAGAGTCAGTCTTTCAAAGTACACTTGAAGATATAGCACTATCATATAATTTATACAGAATGGTTTTATTTGTTCCTTATAATTTATTGTACTTGTGTCTCCAAGTTTCATACCATATCATTATTATGACTAAATAATACTTTTTACTTAAATTGGATTTAACATGAATAAAAATAAGCTTTTTTTTAATCAAAATAACACATTATTTATTTCACTAGTTGTTAGTTTAAATCTGTAAAAAGTTTAAAACCTGACACTATATAATTGTCCAAAGGCTGTGTTCAAGAACCCCACCTTCGCCCATGAAGCAGAGAACACACAATGGGATTTTCTCCACCCATATAATTATCTTGCCCTTATTTACACTTTCTTACTGCCCATCATTTTTAATGTGCCCTTGCATCTGTTTTTCCAAACATGCTGCAGACTACAGAGTGTTATATTTAGCCTTTTGAAATATTTGATTAAAATTTATGCAGTCATATTGTGTTGAAGCATATATTTAGAGTACTGCAAGTAAACTGTAAATGCCACAAACTGTCTCTTTTTGAGACCACAGCCTGGTGTCAGCTTAGCCCCTTCTCATGGAAATTCCCCTCACAAAAGCACTATTTAACAGCTCTGTTAAAAAGGAGGCTGCACTGTAAAAGGACCTTAATAAAAGTTCTAACCAGACATTTCCATCTCCATGTCAAAAATACTTCTGTGTTTTATTTTCTTGGGAAGGTGACAGGATGATTAATTGGTGTTGAGGTGTTGGCAGTTACTGAACAAGATGCTACTGTAATCGGTGTCCAAAGGCTCAAAACAAGATCCTACTGACAAGTTTAGTCTGTGATTTTCAGTTTTTCTCTGCCCTCTTTTTCTTAAATCCACCCTCTCATTGTGTCTCTTAGTTTCTCTCCCATTGTGCCCCAAATCATGTAGTCTCAGGGAGACAGTGGCTCTTTGTCCTTTGGGTGCGGTTGGGAGGAAGGTGGGTTAGAGGAGGGGGGCACATGCAGATAAGTGCACTGGGTGAATTTGGAGTGAAGGGAGGGGTGTGTCTGCTCCCAGGCCGGTAATGATGCTAGACAGAGTAGTGGTAGAGAATAAAGCTGGGGAGGTGGGGGGCATGTAAGTAGTGAGGGGGTTAATGGGACCTCAGGGAGAGACAAGTTGGAGGACACAATATACAATGTACTATGTCCTACCATTTGCCCGTTTACAGTGTTGGATACCAGAACTGTGTGAAAAGTGAGACTTTAGTCCTACAGACATCGTTAAATCAAGGCCCTTAGACATCACCGTAATGCTAATTGGGTTTGGCTGAGCTGTAAGCTTTTAGCAAATGGAAAACAACCACCTGCTCCCATGCAACAACAGTAACATACTCCATAAAGATAGCAATGGAAAAAAAGTACTTTTTTTAAAAAACTCAGGGTTTAATATTTTGTCTGTACAGCCACAAAATCTTTATTATTATTTTAAATTAACTAGTCCAAATTCAAAAGATATAGCTGTGTTCAACTGCCTAGTGTAAACACAAAACACACGTCAGATATCCCAAAACAATTATGTGTGTGTACAGTACATTAAAGAAACTGCACGTGCATTAGGAGCACAAGCAGGTGCTGTTTGGGACATTAGCATGAGCAGACCTTGTATAAATGTGAGATTTTAAATGAAGCGTAGTTTTTAAATATTTGAAGAAGTAGTAGTAGTTTTGCTCTGAATCAGTGAATACTGGCTCAAAGAGCGTACGAATTAGGATGGATCAAATTAAAATTGTGGACAGAAGAGAGGCTTGTGCGGGGTCCCCCGGCAGCCCAGGTAGAGCATACACCCAGCACACGGGAGACCTGGGTTCAAGCCTCAGTCGGGTCATTTGCCCAATGTCAGTGCCCACCACTATCACCCTGTTTCCTGTCTAGCTACTATCACCTATCATTAAAAGCCAAAAAAATAATCTAAAAAAACAGAGGCTCTAGGGCCTGGCTTGACAGCTGTACATTCAATAGTCCACCTGTCCTTCCCACCTCAGCAATGGCATCAGGTATTCAGACAAATGCTGGCATTAAATTCATCCAGATTCCCTCTGTGGCTAATCCATCCTGTCCAATAAGTCAACATATCCACAGCGTTCACTTCACCGTGTTTTATCACTTTGGACAGGCTTGTCCTAAAAACTTCAGAGTTCAGCTGTTCCATACATCACCATGTTTGACTCTAAATCATGCATTTGGCAGGTTGCCGACTCTCTCACACCTGTCACATTTCAGTGCTTTACAACTAAAGCTACTGGCCTTCAGTCAGACTTGACCCATAAATATTACTGTGGAAAGTGGAGAAATGGAAAAGTGCGGACAGTGAAGACAAGAGACAGAAAATAAAAAGGAAACTCTGCTGAAGCAAAAAAAGCTGTGTATGAAATTAAGACAGTCTGTTTGCCTTGAACTTAGCAACAGGGTTTGTTTTTCTAAATACATTCATTTAAAAGGCTTCAGGACAGAAACTTGCCAATAAACTGTTTTCTGATTTCTAAAATCTGGAACACATGAACATGTCCATGTCTCTGTTTCCTTTTGCAACGTCAAGGTCAAAGCTACTTTAGCATTCCCTTATATCTACTGATTTTCAGTGTCGATGAGTTAGCAGACTATGCTAAATGCCAGCATTTCACTAAAAGGCTTTTACTTGAAACTTTCTGACCAGTTAGGAAATGACAGTGTCTTGGTTTTGTGAATGTGATTTTTGTTCATCTATCTTGAGGCAGGTTTAGATGATGCACCATATGATTAACAAGGTAACCACATTATGAAGCAAACACCAGTGCTGCTTAAACTCCAGGGGCCACTCTTGTTGCCCACTGCCGAACTGGTCAATTTCTCCCTATGCAACAAGTCAACCTTTTAATGTTGCTGTTTGTTGTTTGTCAAACATAGTGAGAGGATGTGCCAACTCAACCTCAAACCTATTGTGTGTTCAGTAAAATGTTTAACTTAATCTGACTAACTTTGGTTGGGCCAGACATCAACTCTGCAACACCCTTTGCTTTATGTATGTGGAAAAATATGTTCTGGCCAGAGCAAAGCCCCCATAAGTCCTGACAAACCTTTCCACTGCCTTTTTTTCCACTGTTGTAAACAAAACATAGCTAATACCCACAACAATCTTAATAACAGCCCCATAATTATTTCTGAAGTTTATTCATTATGACATAATGGACAAATAGATTGTCTGCCATCAAAATTAATGAATAGCGTTTTATATACTCTATTTAAGAGTTGGAGCTAGACATCTTGATTACAAACTATTTTTTGTTTGTAGAGTTTGCAGTATTTCCATGTCATTGTTTCTGTAATTAAATCCAAGCCTATTTTCTGTCCCTCTGTCTCTCATAGCTTATGGGATCTTTTGTTCTAGCAGTGGGACTGTGGCTGCGTTTTGACCCAGAAACTGTGTCACTGCTTAATGGGGAAAAGGCTCCAGACACATTCTTCATCGGTAAGCACCACACAGTTTACTGTAGCCCATCTCATCTAGTTATTGCTATTAACACACAGTGTGCTCTAAAATAATTCATCTTTCTACACATTTTAGTATACCACATGGAAATGCTCTCTCATAGTCAAACCTAGTTGTACATTTTAAAGCATAAGTTAATAAGCATTATGTTGGTGGTGGTGGTGAGGATGTGAGAGTTTCTTTCATGCTAAACATCAGTGTGAATAACAGGAAATGACTGTTGCATTGTATGGAGCAAATAGATGAGGTAAACCACATGGCTGCTAACCACTTTTGGTCACCCAGCCCAGATGGAAAGATAGACGGAGAGCAGTGGACACATTGTGGGTGTGGACACTTGGAAAATAGTGCTATCATAAAAAAAAAACCTTTGACATCAAGAGAAATATTTATGAGATGATTAATAAGACATTGAACATGCTGTACATTTATCGTAGGTTATTTTGCAGGATATTCACAGGAGAAAATGCTGATATGTCATCTATAAATAGAAGTGTTTTGTAGTTCTTGCTCGGAGAGGGCATTTCATCGCATCTAATTTTCAATTGGACAGTGCATGTGTCCAAGTTCAGATGCAGTTGTCCAAGTGGTCTGATAGTGAGGATTAATGGCTCCTGTAAGGCCCTCTGAGAGAAGTCTTACACATGGCTTTGACAGTGAGAGTGCTGAAGCCACAAGCACAGCTGAGTGTGCTTAACAGTTGCTATGCTTTGTTCCCATGCCAACACTGAACTTCACTTGACATAACTAGTAAATATTCATAAAAGTGGCACAAAAATCCATATGAGGCCATTCACATAGAAGTCAATATAACAAACCCTTTCACACAACAAAATCCTGTAAATAATATCCTAATGTCAAGTGTTATTGTTATCACTTCAATGACTTGCCAACATATCTCTTTCTCACCTGGGCCCACATGACCTGGGGGCTGACATGTCCTCTGTCACCCCATTCTCCACAGAGCTGTCACCTAGCAACCAACCCTACCTAAAAGAGTACACTGGTGTATCCGATCTGTCATGTACTTTCCCCAATGACACACATCAGAGCATTACAAAAGGAAGTGAAGCATCCCAGAGCAAACACAGAGATACTATTTAGAGACACAAGTGGATCCACTCTAAAAAAGGATCTGACAAAGCACCGATCACTATGCTCCCACTTCGTAGATGACCACAGAAATAGACAATCTGAAATGCCAGTGTCTGGAGTAGGTTATGTTTTGTTGACTCTCATACCTCAGAATGTAAGCTGTAGTTTGCTGCCCCCTACTGGTCAAATAGAAGAGGTTAATAATTCATTTAACTGGGCAGACACGTCAAGGTTACAGGAGTATATCAGTAACACTCTATATATAAACTAAAAAGGTCCCCAAAGAAGTGAGAAAAATTCAGTTTATGATCACGTAGAATCTTCACAGTCAAAATACTATTTAGAGCTGGAGTAATAACCATGTCTCTTTAGGTGTATACATCCTGATTGGAGCAGGTAGTCTGGTGATGTTGGTGGGCTTCTTTGGCTGCTGTGGAGCTGTTCGAGAATCTCAGTGTCTGCTGGGTTCTGTGAGTAAAAATACTTCTTACAATTTGCACTTTGCGCAACTTGCAGAAGGACCACTATGGTTTTTGTATTTCAGTTTTTTGCCTGTTTGCTCATCATCTTTGGAGCAGAGGTGGCTGCCGGTGTATTTGGCTTTCTAAACAAAGACAAGGTGAATTTATTATTATATTACAAGAGAAAATACACATAGAGCTTTCAGCATAATACACTGCATAATTTTCTTTGCCCTTTTATTTCCAGATAATTGAAGATGTTCAAAATTTCTACACATCAGCCTACAGTGAAAATAACAATGGCACATTGATCATTTCTTACCAGAAAGTAGTAAGTGAAAAATAATATTATTTTTCTTGCAGAACATGTTATTTATGTGGTATTATGTAACACTTCCTGTCCACTTTCAGCTGAACTGTTGTGGAACCAAAGCTAATCCCTGCCCTGATCGGGAACCAGATACAAAGGTAAGATCTGTCAGCAGCTCCAGAAGGAAAACAAATTGTTCTCTATTGCTGCAGCTACACTAAACATCCGGCTGGCACTTTTTGACCCCTGATATCTTTGAAATGCAGGATTGTGAGGCGGGCATTAAAGAGTTCTTCAACAGTAAACTCTACATCATCGGGTATGTGGGAATTGGCATCGCTGGAGTCATGGTAAGTAGGCCTCTGAGATCTAGCATACTTTGATTTACAACTTCTGTAAAAGGCCACTAAGAATGTACTATTTTTTTTCTCAACAGATTATTGGGATGATCTTCAGTATGGTCCTTTGCTGTGCCATTCGCAACAGCAGAGAGGTCATTTAGGGATATTAGATCCCTATACTCACCTTTCCCTTTTTTTTCCCAAAAGACTGTACATGAATTAAATATTACCCCCTGGGCATTTATCTAGGGACCCAGAAAAAACATAAAAACATGGTGCTTAACCTACTTCTTCAATCAGACCTGTTATTCCTCATTAGGGTATATAGAAAAGCAGCATTTAGCCATTCATATATCGGTGTACTTCCCCCCCTTCTAATCCAGAATCTGCAGTCTGTCCAAAGTTTTTTTTTCATGACCATTTGGTTACTGCCAAAAAATGTAACCTACATACTGTCACTGCAGTGTCAGTGCTTTTTCACACAGCTCTGACACTGACCCCTGGGCTGTGGGAAACTTTAGCCTGTGGGAGCAATCTGAGGTGAAAGCAGCTGAGTTTGCTTATCCGTGGTGACCGTCAGCGTGTATGTTTAACGCATTTAAAGCAATGTTGTGTTGCCAAGTGAAGCCTTATAAAATAGAGGCTGCCTGGAACCGTACAGACGATTTAGATTGGTGGCTAATATAGAGGGGTGTCATTGGAGGGAAATGCTGTTGGTATGTATTCATTGTGTATCCCAAGTCTCCTGGATGTTTGGTTTTTATACACATACAGTTAGAATGTTATTAATTTCAACAAAACTTTTGAAAACTAGAATAATCTGTGTAGTTAAATAAGACAATTGCAAATGAACTGGCTGTACTTTGAGAATTGTTTAAAAAGCAGCAGTATTTTTTGGAATACAACAAAGTTATATACATTGTGTATGTATATGTTCCTTCAGACAGACGAGTTATGTAAGAGGGTACCTCCTCCCTGCAGACTGTGTAAGATGCAGATCATGTGGCCATGTTTGCATGCTAAACTTATACAGTATGAGCCAGTCAGCTGAGAGCTGCGGTTGGCACATGGAGTTGTGTAAGACATGTCTGATCTATACCTCCCTCCTTTGGTTTTACCCTGTGCCTTAGGTGTGCCTCCAATAACCCTTTAATGTTTGTCTATATTAAATTGACCACTTTTCATTCTTCTCTAGTGTCAGGATTATACTGTAAACATGTGTGACTTTTGTGTACTAGTACATTATTTGAGGCTGATGTGATGGTTTCTGTTTAAGTTAAAGTGGCTTGGAGTAGTTGTACAGTGTTGTAGCCATGACTAAATGATTCAGCCCAGTCAGCTTCTTAATGTGCCTTTCTTTGATAATGTTATTTTGTCTGTCACAGCGGACAAAGGTTGACCAGTTGAGTAGCTGCAAGTAGTGCACATACATTTGTAGTTGTTTTTACATTTTTAACCACCATGCACAGCAAGCACCACATACGGCTTAATTTGGCTTAATGATTCATTCTATAATAACATGATGTCTGATAAAAGATATTGGAGGCCATTTTTTATTGGTTTATTACATGTTGGGATGAAAGATACCACTTCACATTGTCTTTTATTTTTAATGAATGGCATTGTACAGTTTAAAGCTACAGGGACACAACACAACCAACTAATTCTCAAACATCTGAAAATGTTCATGTACAAAGTCAAGGTTTTTGAAGTTGTTTGTGTGTTAATTTATTTGTTATACCATTCCAAGCTTCTCAGGAAGAATGTAGACGTTTGGAGTTAAATAAAGACTTTGAATAATACTTTTTGTGCAAGTGTGTTGTATCAACAGATTAAATATCAACTAAATAAAAGTATTGTCCCAGTCACATACTCGGCCCACTGCACTAGTTTCTATTCCATGTGCTTCTAGTGTTTCCTATACAGAAATATAACCCTCTTTGCTTGCCAAATGTAATTTATATGGGTGATATTTTTAGATCCTTCATTAAAATGTGTGGCACGTGCATGAACTTTCAGATACAAAGAAAAAGCCCGTTTGATTTCCCACCACTTGTTTTTAATACACTCTTATGTAGGTTTCCAGATTTAGTAGCCTGTGGCTCATGTCAGGGTGTCACCTTTCTACACTTGAGTGCACAGGACAGCTGAATATTTAGTTGAAGAGATGAGTGATGCAGAGGAGCCTGGTGGACTACCAAGTGTTAAGTTACTCAACACTGCAGCGTGAGCATTTCACTGCCAGAGACTCATATGTGTGTGTTTGAAGCCTGTGTGAAAACCCTTATCACCATTGCATCAGAAAATATACTACTGCTAGTTTACCAACCACATTTGAGATTACCAAGGAAATTTGGAGAGTTTTTAATGAGGCCCTGCAGCTATCAAGCTGACACAAAACACACAAGTAAGCATGGTATGTCAAATTTATTAACCATATAACCATTCACATACAGCTTTACACATTTGTACTAATACAAACTAATAGGTTATACTCGAATTTTACTCCAAATGTCTTCGTTTACTCGCACATTTGGAGAAAGTATAAAATGTATAGAATACATATTTACATTGTGATGATTGAGAAATTTTTCTAGTGTTGGCCAAACCAGGTAACCGCAGTCAAGCATCAGAAAGTGGCAATGTCATGCCCCCTTTTCTTAAGACTTGGTCCCAAAAGTAGTGAATTTACTGTGAGCAATTCTTTACCATCTCACCTTAGGCTAACAACCAAATTACTGACCAGGAAGAGTGTTTCAACTTTTGACAGGAGTTATGGCATTGTTTTGAATATCAACATCAGCAACTGTACAAATGTATCAGTTATATAGTATAATAGTATTCTTGTTAAAGCGAGTAAAGTATAGTTACCACAGTTCTGAAATTCAGTGTTTTTGAAAATACAGTACTTGGATGCCTCTCCTACTGATACCAGCCATCTTCTAGTGGTGTCCAGGACAGGACAGCTGGTGTTTGCTCCTGGTTAGGGTTACAGTCAAGTAAAATAATCACCATGAACTAGAGCTCTGGTAAAAGGTTCAAGTCTGCGTTGCTTAAATAATTGTGCTGGACATTTAGTTCTTGTAGTGAAGTAAACTAACTCTCAATACTCAGAAAACTCTCAAATCTCAGAAGCCCAATGTCTCAATAAGAGACACTTAAGGCATAAATAAACCAACCATTTAAATAGAATTGCACCACAATGGTCCCTTTAAGCCTTTTACTCAGAAATCCTCCAACAATAAAAATGGTACACAGTAATAGAGAGCTGAGTCCATGGCTACACCCAGGGCAAAGCTGCCCATGATTTAATGAGTCGGCAGAATGACTAAAACAGCTTGTTTATGAAGAGTAAATGTTGGAAGGGGTGTAACCCAGCAGAAACTCTCCAACTCCTACAAAGTACACAACTTGGGCAATACCAAACAGAGGGGCAATAACCAGGGCCCGACAGCTGGCTCCCTTCAGGAACGCCCTGGGACCCTCCTTTTTAAGGATTTGTCTGCAGCAGAAGAATAAGAGAGGGCCCAAAATAAGTAATACAGATCAAGATTTAAACAAAGATTTGTTCTCACACCAGTTTACCTGGCACAGTCCACCACTCCATTGTAGGTTTCTTCATTAGCTCCCTTTTTGAGCGATTGTAGCCTTGTCTTTACCACTGCAAAAATAAGAATAGTATAATGTTTTACTCAATCCAGTAACAGAATTATTTCCTTAAGTGTGTTCAGTTTAAAGGCAGAGCTTGTTGTTCCTCAAACAGGACCCACCATCGCAAGGACTGACAGCCACTGCAGCCACACTTCCAGCCAAACATCCGGACATAAAAGACCAATAAAATGGCACTGTGGGGTCTTCAGGTGAATGCTGGCCAAGCTGGTGCAGGTGAGCGAAAAGAGGGAAGTACACAACCGAGAATGGCATGTCCCTACGAAACGAATGAATGGTTAAGAAAAAGCCATGGTACCAACACAGAATGGGGTATAACAATGACACACACCTCATCAAAGTAGCGCCAAGACCCCTGTACAACCCTGAGAATCCTTTGGTTTTCAGCAGCTCCCTGGTGATCTGTATGGCCGACAACCGCATCACTTGAGGTGCTGGGCTGGCATTGTAGGAACGACACAGAACGGCACTGGTCCCACCCATTTTCATAGTTGTTATCACACTTGGCATTACCCTTTGCTGGGCAGCTGCGTCACAACGTATCAGGATTTAAGTAGGCCACTAAAGTTGTAGTAAAATTCAGTGTAGTGAAAAATGGCTGCCTTACCAAGTCTTCCAGCATCCTGCAGCTGGATCTTGAGCATCTCCATAGGCGTGGTGATGATTACCTGACACATCCCTGCGCAGCATCCCGCCAACATCTCCTTGAACACAGTGAGTTTGCTTCGGCGGATAAAAAAACAGAAACAGACATGAGTATCGAGGCATGACGGTGGAATGGGAATTTTCTTTTTCAAAAACACTACTGACCCATCTTTGCTCAGCTGGTGACGAAAGAAGTCATTAGCAGCTAGTTTAATGGCCTTCTCAGGAGTTACCAGAGTAAGGTTTACTGCAGCACCTGCAACCGAAATAATAATGTTATATTGATACAAAAACAATGTCTGATGAAAATTCTACTCTGAGATAACTAACGCACCTCTGTACATGCCGAAGTAACCCTCAGACCGAACCGTCTTTATCAGACAGTCCATCCTGAAGAAAAGAAATGGACATCATCAAAGTTATGATGTACTTTAGTGATTCCCATTGACTTATGACCTCTCCACTTGAATAATGAATTGAATAATGGTAAATAATGACTGCTCAATGCTCATTCATGGGTCTTACATGTTCTTATAGAGTTGCTGTCCACTGCGCTGGTTTTGGAGGCGTGTCTTGGCTAGATCAATTGGAAACACACAGGTGACTCCAACCATTCCTGCAACCCCTCCATTGATCAGTTTGGCTGGCAGGCTGTCGAGGTAGGACAAGTCAGAACACAAACAAATCTAAGTGTGTTATGTACTCGCTGGAAAAAGATGACTTATGGCAAATTATTTAAGATGTGATACATGTTTAAAGCAAAAAGATGACGTGAAATTGTTATTCTGAACATAAATAATAGAGGCAGTACTGAGTTTGAGTATCCAAAAATAACTTTTCAGCGGCATAAATGTATCATACTAGTCATTTTAAATATCATGGTCAAAAGTTAAAAAAAATCAAAAATCAAAATCAGCTTCATACCTTATCTGTTGTTGCTGGGCCATTGTTGGTTGTTGTGAGTGCAAAAGTTAGTTGAGCACAAACAAGAAGGCCGCGGAGGAAGTGCAGGCAGAGAGTCCCTGAGAGACACTGAGCAAGGCGAGAGTTGGAGCAAGCACGAGTTATATATATATCAGGGAGCCCTCCAGATACAAGGATAAATTCACCTATCTCCACCCCCTATGGCACCAGCCAAGAAACGGAGCCAGGGGTGATCAGCACCCAAGCCAAAAACTGGTCCACAAGCAAAATGCCTTTTGACTGCTGAGTATGACTGAGAAAAGAGCCCTCAGGCCAAACTCACACATTTTAAACACAGTGGGTATGTCAGTGCATGGTTGGTTGTCTGGTGTGTGTCTAGTGTTTGTGTATAAGAGGATTGAGTAGGATCAGTTCTTGTTTACATTCATTTATAACTCACATACTACTTTTTGTTTACATGGTTTTTTTTTTCTTTACAATCAATAACATATTATATGTCATCTTGTGTCATTTTTTAATTTGTCTCACAGTTTGTCTTCTGCAATATAAATCTAATTCAGGCTGAAATTAGCTGAAATTTGATTGAATATCCAAAATGTAAAATCATTTTAAAAAGCCTTTATATGTGCGTACAAGAATAAAATTAAAAAGTTAACTCGTGGAGTCTCTGGACATTTTCTACAAATGAGGTTTAGAGCATACAATAATACAAATTAAAGAAATCTAAATGAATATGTCCAATATAGTATAGCATAACATTATGTATGAAACTATAAAGACTCATAATAAATATGCATCAAAGACATTTATTTAACATGATCATTTCTAAAATAGAGACTGACATTTTGGCTTAGGCAACTAAGAACAACTAGATTCTGCTGCAATATTAATTATCAGTGAAGCTAACAAGCCTAGTAATCACCTGGCATTTCTTTTTTTTAGTATATGGTGATTCAATTATTAGGTTGTCTTTGGTGCCTCATTTCTTTTGCTCAAAGTTTCAAGCATCAGCTTGCAACGATCATGAGGGACTCTTCTCGTGCGAACACAGTGGTGGGCTCGTCTGTCACAGCGTCTGCAGCTGCAGCGGTAGGCTGCAGGGTAATACAAATGTGGGTTAGCATTGTGGAGACAGCCTGGTAAGTGCACTGGTTGATAAACCAATGAGAGGGGCAGACAGCTGCGCTGGATCATGAACTTCCTGCCAAAACGTCCCCTCAAATTGGTATCCTATTGCAAAAAAGGAAACAACAAATCAGTTGCTGCGCAATCACTGAAAATAGCAGAACACAGTGCTTTGGTTTAGAAACTTAAATAAGTTCGCATTAGGTTTACAACTTTCTTTGCCTGTATCTCTCCTAATGTCAGATGTAAATACTAGTTATTTTCACTAGGACTAGTGTTTACGTTATTAGCAGATGTGAGATATTGAACGTTATTAGCTGCACAGCTGCAGACAGAAAAGAGCTCAGAAGCTATCACTATTGCCCACCTCTTTCCTCTCCCTGGAAGAACTGTACACTTTCCACTGGCTCAGAAAAGCCTATGATATTCCAAAGGACTCATATTACCCCAGTCACTCTGTGTTTGAACTGTTGCCTTCAGGCAAATAATACAGAACAATAAAAACACAGACAAACAGGTATAAAAACTTCATCCCTTTTTCATCCCAAAGCCACTTATACCTTAATTGTGCTGAAAGTACAATACATTTTATATGCAATTGTGCAAGAGCTGTGCAATAGTAGAATGTGATTTTAATTCTCTATTTTTAGTCAATTTTATTTTTTCATAATTTTTTACTTTTACAATTGTGTTTTACAGTATCTTTATTATTATCTTCATACCTAAGGATTACATCCATTTTTCTTGTACAACAATCCAATACAAAATATAATTGTCTAAAAGTACCTGTGTGTAACAATAGCCACTGCAGATAGTTGTGTTGATGGCCACACACTGGGCACAATCATTCTTCTCAATCCATAAAGTATAATTCTTGGGCATACAGCCGCAAGTCCCACTCATCAATGCACAGAGCAGCAAGCAATTGAACACAAATGGAGACATGCTGAAAATGCAGATTTAAATGTACATGAGGCAATAAACAACACAAAACACAAATCTAAACTCTATGGCACATATACATTAAACTGTGAAAATTAAATCTCAAGCTAAATATAATGACATAAATAAAAAATTAGAAAAAACAAACAAACCTTAATCTCTTTGTGATCCAAGGAATTGGTGAGGCATCAAACCATGAGGTTCATCAGGTGAAAGAAATCATTGAAAAAAAATCCTTTTCTGGTCTCTCCCTCATTAATGAGGGACTGAAAACTGTGAAGGTGTCTGTCCACTTTTGTCCGCTTTTATGGATGACCCAATCATCTCTGATCTCTGCAGCAGCTTCAGGTTTTGGTTTAGTCTATCACATTGTTCCTCAAGTCACATGTCTGAGAGCTGTGGATAGTGACACAGGTGACTGTGATATCACATCACACATAAACATACAGCTGGGCCAGGCAGGGCTTTGTGTTGTGTTGTTTTGTGTTGACTGTAAATGCATAATGATCAGATAAGATCTGTAAAACTCAAACAAACATCAACAGGTAGTTCGGCTCCAGCCCTGTTTCATTCATGTGTGAGGTGGATCAAACCATATGCATATGGTTGATTATGCCAGGGATCTGCTGGGAGCCTCAGTAAATTAATTAGCCTTGGGTTACACTACACCACAATACACATCTTCACTGGCATTTGTGTGTTTTGTATTTGGGCAGCAAGTTCACAAAAATGAATTAACCTTACCGATGTATTTTAAATATAACTGACTCAAATTCTGAGCAAATGCAGGCACCTCAACATGATTAAAGAGCATAATTTAAAAAAATGTTGCTGAGATTCTTGTTTTCTTTCTATGTAAAGAAAACATACCATCTCTAATTACTCATACTGTTATGTTATCTGGTTTCTATGTGTCACTATACATACACTGAGGAGCCATATTTCTGCCGAGTTGTGGTAAACACAAAGAGGTTTAGAGTTAGCTACTTGGAAGATGGACATCCTTAATCCTTACTTACGTAAATCTATCAATATTGCATTTATAGCATTTGTGTTTTAATTGTTAGTCACTTAATAATGCATGGAAATTAAAGTTGTTTATACTAAGATATTGTATGATTCTGTAATGACAACAACGTCTGACCCAACCCTTGTTTTCCATTTTCCTTTTGCTCTACATTTATCATGTTGGGTCACAGTTATGTAAGAAATCCATCAGATAATTACATTAAAGTGGGCCGCTGAAAGTTCACCACCTTCAGTATCTGTCCTGACACAGATTTTGGTTGTGAAAAAACTACTTAAAGTTATTGTCTGCTGTGTTATAGGTCATGCCTGAATCCAAAATACATCATGATCTCATTTCAGATATTATACATTAGTGTTGCCTGTGATGCAGAATTTCATTGAAGTGCTCCTCTGTTTAGCCTGCCCTTGTTTTGCTCATCATCAGGATGACTTAAGATGGTATTAGAGATTTGGAGACGCTTTTGTTACACACACGTATCTTTACATGTTCCAATAATAAGCCCTTGAACTGGGTCACATCTAGAGGCCAAGAATTGGGCTATTCCCCGAGGTCAATAGTCCACACATTTCAGTAACAAATCACTTTATTAATTACTTATAAATTGTGTTCGATGGTGACTCAAAGGGTGTATTTTGAAGAAGTATATTATTAATGTGTTTCATGGTGGCGTTCTTCCCTGTGGTCTCTCTGTGGGCACCCCAGCTTCCTCCTGTTGTCTGAAGACATGTGTATAGGTGAGTTGGTGATTCTGCAGTGCATTGCCCATTGTGAATGAATGAGAGTGAATGGTTGTCTGTCTCTGATTGTAATTGCCTGGTGATGTCCAGGGTGCACCACAACCTATTACAGTATGATACTATAAGCAGTAGAAAATAAATGAATGAATGTAAACAACACAAAAACTGTTAAGTATGTGTGTAGTATTAAGTACATACATACTTATGCGTATAGGACATATAGTAGGACATATAGAAATGACTAACTTACGCTTTAAAGACAGTAGAACAACAATTCTTTCAGTTTAATTTAAAGAAAAGTATTTGTCACTGTGTTGCTAAAGGAAGGTAGGTAACAGTAATGCCAACAACATCTGACCTGACCCGTGTTGTCGATGTTACCTTCTTTTGACCAGCAGGTGGCAGCCAACTTCAAGTTCTCAGGAAATTATTGGCTTGCAGTTAAGTGGATGGGTGCTTGTAATTGCTACACAGCCATCTGTAAACTGAACAGTGGGCTATTACTAACCAAGCATTTTATATCACCCGAAGATGCACATAACGTGGAGGTGATTGTGAGGAGGTGGAGAGGATTTAATTGTTCATCTGTATGTTTCTGAACACATTTCACACAGGTTTACAGCTGAAGGCTAATATGATGACAGGTGTTTCAAATACTATAAATATGACAAAGACATGACACACAACAGACAACACTAAGTGAGATGTGACACACCTAGAAACATCAATCATAAAAACTTGACTTCCATGATGCAGTGATTAAAAAAAGCCTCTCATTAGGTATTCATGCCTAGATTATCTGTATAACCATCTCCAAATGTTTTATTTAAATTCTCATGCAGGCATTATATCAATTTGTTATTGAACATGTAGAGCTTTGTGAGCAGATGCAGCTCTGTGGGTGTTTTGACTACATCCTGTGGCCAAGGTGAGCTCCTCTTAAAAAGAAGATAAAGTTGAGGCATAAGAAATAAATGTTAAGAATTCAGTTGTGTTGAAAAGAAGTGAAATAATGACATTGGACACAAAAATTAATGCTCTTTCAGGGGTTTTTTTTCTTAATTTTCTTTAGACTGGTGATCTTTTGTGATCTTTTTGGAGCCTTGTGTATCCCTTGAACTGATTTTGGGACATCTCGGGAGGAGAAGGAAATAGTTTGACCCAAATCGTCATTGCCGTCCTTGAAGAGACACTCTTAATAATAACCTCATATCTGTAGATCACCACAACTCCTCTCTGCCACCGCTGTTTCCCTGTTCTAACTTTTCTTCTCCCTCCTTTTATGGTCTGTGCACACCTTCACCGTCACAGACCCGGCAGGGGCCCAGTGGGCCTTTGAATCAATCTCACACTGCTTAAAATAATCAACCTAGTTGAGGAAGAGGGCTTACCAGAGCCATGTACAGTAGCTCATATGCTACCTCTTCTTCACCTGTTTCCAGTCCAAGAAGAGTCCTTAAGGCACCTGTGCTTGTTTACATGTACTTAGTATTTTATTACTTGAATGCTCTGCTCTTTATGCCCCTTCACAAAGAGAGAGAAACCTTACCTAATGATGTAATGACTTGACCCTGTAGGGTTCAGGTTAGTACCCTCTTGCCCATTTCCCAATTTCCTGGATGAAGAAATATTTGAGCTAAGCCTGCAGTCTATCTAATAAAAACAAAGCTTTGAGCAAGTAGAAGTAGTGGTGAAACAGATCAACCAAACTGAACACAAACCACTTTCTTAACCAAACAGTTCAAATAGGCATCTCTGTTCAGTGCTCTATACTGCCGCAACAATATAAACACAGGTTTGTCTGATTTCTGATAAACTAATTTATTCACACATGCTGGATAATTTGCTTAGGTCGTTAGGCACACCCACACAGAGATCAGTAAAAGCTATGTGATCCATTTCTAAACTGCTTTTCTGAAAAGGTGAAAATAGCTCTTCTTAATTGGTCACCTTGTCTCAGGAGACTGACCCTTAGAGAACTGAAGACAGCATTGATCGGGAGGATAAGAATAGAACTAGATAGTTGACCTGCGGCCACTGCTGTTGTTTTCTCCTCCTCTCAGGTTTGTGTAATTAGTGACAGCACTCACTGGGATGCATCAGATGAAGTTCTTCAAACAGTCCCAATACTTGACTGTACAACCTTTAACTAATGAATTCTCCTGCCACTTAAGCTGCTCTCACATGAAACAGTAGTAGTGCCGCCCTGATCTCAAAGACTCAGAAAAACAATCTTCAAATGGCACGGTTCATCCTTTTTGTTGCTAATTCACATATCTGGTGAATTTTGAGGTTGCTATTGATTTTTAAAAGAATGCAAATTTGTCCCAACTCTGTACTGAAGTCAAGGAGGCAATGCCCGACCTACATTAGAACTCAAATATAGCTGCACCAATTAAGGCCAGCTCTTCTATGCTACGTTAAGCATGTTGGAGAATCCATTGTTTATAATTGTATTATTTAGACTTCATTGACAGACTGTGCGCATAGGTAGCAGGCCATGTGTGGAATCAGATAACGTTGCCTTAACTAGGTTGTAAAGTGCGCTGTAATATATATATATATATATATATATTGCAATCAATTGCCCCCAAAAAAGAAAAAAAACAACAACAAAACATTTTTGCACAAAAAACCTTTTTGTTCTTTTCTCTTTTCTCTCCAGTTGCCAGAGGAGCAAAGTACAGTAATTACAGCCTGCCTTTGACCCAAAATGGCCCACAGCCCAATGAGAAGATAGTGGAGGAACCAAAGCTATAAAAAACAGGATGGGTGAGATGTAGTAAAAATAAAGACTGGGTTTAAAATGTGAATAGTTGTACAATAGACATTAAATTGGGATGGATAAAAAAAGGACAGACAGAGCAATTCCAAGTGAAGGGATGCTGCTGAGTGACAGAAAGGGAGAAGAAGGCTGGCAGCATGAAAGGATAGGGGGCGAACATGATGGCACATGGAGAAAGGGAGGGCAGACTTCCGACAAAAGGAAGTGGGAGATATTCCAACAAAACACATGGTGAGCATTTGTGTGTGCAATAAGACGGTAAGAGAGTGCAAGTGGTAGATGGTCACAGCTCTAATAGCATTATAACGCTTGATGCCAAATTTAAAATATATGCTACAAAGCAAGATCGGAGGTTGTTAGGGATTTAATTCTAAATTAAGCCTGTAAGGAGAAAATTTGCATGAAAATCCATGTACCAAGCCATTAGTCTTCTGTAAGCACAACAATTAGAAACATTTAACAGAAGTGAGAGGGTTCCAGGCAAAGATGGGCACACACAGACTCTCAAAAGTGTTTTTTAAAATATGACAATTGTTTTTGCTCTGTGCTAATGGCTCTGTGTGCATTTACATTCATAAATGCAATGTTCACTGTGTAAGGTGAAGTGTGACAAAAACGACAAAGCACAAGGACAAAGTAGATAAAAGATAAAAAAAAAAAAAAATCTGAAATGTGAGTTGTGTGAAGGAAAAGAAGTGAGTGAGCAAGATTTCTAAGTGCTGCCTCAAGATGACTGTTGGCCTTGAAGCTTGCTGCCTCCGAATGATACATTTGGCAGCGACATGTTCGCTCTGAGTCCTCAAAGTTATATGTTTATTCCAACAGCTGTGCCTTTTCCCTTTGGTTTAATGCAACAGTTTTCTCTGGCTATGTCCAGTGCTTAGGGGGTGTTTTTAGCTTAAATTTACAACACCATATGGAGGTTTAAGCCACACTGATGCTTAACAGCCAGATTTCTGTCTTGTAGATCTTTGTTTTATTCTTTGTCATCTCCATTTAATGATCTGATGACATGAAGTATGAATTCAGCTGTAACACGAGCCATTATGTGACAGCTTTTGTGACAATGATACGTTTTCCTTATCTTTTGGTGCATCTTGATGATTTCTAAAACACACCTTTACCAAGTACTGCTACTACAAAGATGCTGGTACTGCCCTTTTTCCATTGTTCTATTAACCAGGACTGGACAGGAAGTCACTACCAAGGCAATACCCCCTAAATAAATGGGTAACTTTAGGCTATTTTCGTCGCATTGGATGTGGCATTTATCTGAATTTTAGTATTCAATATTTCTGATTAGTGACTTTAAAACAAACATAATATATTTAATAGAATAAGCATTTTGTAGAAACGGAAAGTACATAAGTTACATGAACAGTAATAACTGGAGACTGGGCCAATCTGGCAGCTGTGTGTCTTAATAAAGATGAGAATGTTTTTTGCGAGCATAATCTTGAAATTAGAATTTGGCTAAATATTGACTGTAAAACTTTAACTCCTTTAGAGCAAATCACCAAAAGCTTTCACCATTTTGACGTTCTGCTGCCATTTCTGTTCTTTCTTGTATTATGACCCTCACACTCTCACACACCAACCTTTGTATGAATGTATTTTCAGCAAATGGAAGCTGCGGCAGACTCAAGGTCTCTTATGAATGTCTGTGTGGAATCAACTGCAAGCACCTACATGAAAGAAATAAAACTGTGTATGTGCATGTGAGAGAAGAGATTTGGTCCAATGCATGTAAAACAGAAGTAGGTCCTGTCACACAACATGCTTGTTTCATGTGTTCTGTTGATATTGCACCATGTTACGTCGAGTCTCAGGAGACTAGCACTAAGCAGAACCACAGTTTAACACAATTTAGTCTACTTTTTGGCTAAAATGTTAAATTAATGGTGATAGTTTAGTTTGTATTTATGAGCACTTGAAAAAAAACATAATCTCATACTCATATTTGAAGTGACTTGTTTTTTAGTATCCTTCATCAGTATTCATTGTTGCTTTAAAACATTTCGACTCAGTAAATGGCCACATCAGACATTATAACCCCAAACTGAGGTTCACCTCTGGGTTGTGTCTGTGTGGGCTGGCATGCAACTGGAGCAAAAGTTGGACGTACCGTTATCATTCTTTTATTATTATTTTGAGCATTTTAATGTATTTGTTGATTTACTAACTTCGTAGCTGATGTATAAGGAAAAAAAGTAGTCTAATACTTTACGTTGTATGCCCAGTAATCAGTAACAAGCAGGTTTCATTTACTTATCTCTTTATTATTTGTTGTTACTTATTTTTTTGGCTTTGCCTTGGGGTAGGCTGCTCTTGTCTTGATGAGCTGTTCTGACTCTTGACATGTTGAATGTTTCTGAATGCTGCTATGATTGTGTTTGTCCTGTTTTATATCATTCATCTGAATCATACAACAGATCAAACCCATAAATACTAAACTGAAAATGTTAGCCGTCTGTTAAAACCTGATTAACCCCTGTTCAGTCTTTAAAACCCTAACGATGTAATGTTCTGACTACTTTAATGAGATGCTTTGTAATTACAGAAAAATGACAGAAACCAAATCTGACCCGGGCAAATTTCATGTACAAAGAAAATAAACAAATTCCATAAATATCTGGCAGCAGATAGATGCAGCAGATGTAAACCCCTGTGAAATAGATGTGAGAAATCTCACACCTATTAAAGATGACTTAAAGGGTGAGATAAACATTTGTTTATGGTGGTCCAACAAATGTGGCAAAAGATATATCTGCTTAACACCTGCGAAAAAGAGGATTAGGTACAATAACCTACCATATGGACTATCTATTCCTTTTCTAAATATCTGCAGTTATCACACTTATTTACATCAGAATAAAATTATGTAATGCTTAACACGTCGATACTTAATATAGTATCTGTGAGATAAGATATAAAAGCAAAGTGTACAAAGAGAATAGGTTTTTGAATTTACACAAAAAGCACACAGTTCACTCTGCACAGGCAATCTCACAGAAACCCAGGAGTTAGTTCTTGCGTCATTACAGTAGCCATCTGTCAGTACACAGAGACACACACACACACCAACTTGGCTGTGTTCATGCATCCACAACACACTTCATACACAGTCAATGTGGCCAGATTACAGCCCTACACAATGCAATATGGCCATTGTCATGCTCTTATACTGAAGGAACACAAAGTCAAGTGCCTCTCCTACAAGTTCTGGGTCCTTGTATCTGAGTTTGTCCTGTTTTAGATACTCTTTAGTCATTTTAGGTCTTGTTTACTCCAAATTTAGTCCTGGATTTCAATTTTATCCCGTTTTCTCCTAGTTCTGTACTCATTTCATGATTTCGAGGTTATTTTAGGAGAAATGTGTCTCTGTCATATGTGGCAGCACAATTATAAGACTAAGGCTTACACTGTACACCTGTCTCACCTTGGAGCCCATTATCATACATCCACTAGAGCTTTGATTATGCTTTTATCACAGTTCTGTCCAAGAGGTGAACTGCTTTTCTGTCCAGAGTTATGCCTCATTTCTTGCTCTTTCTCTGGCTCGTCCCGTTTTGCATTTCTACCCACATGAATCTGTCTGTTTGTCTATGTCTGCCAGAGAGTGATGTCATTGTTCACCAGTCAGCCCCCGTGTGTATGAGTGAGATGAAGAGATGAATGTTGAGGTATAATCCCGCGGTTTAATCCAGACCACTCCCAATCATCTGCCTCCTCACCCAGACAGCCTCATGGTCTACAAACAGACCACTGAAGCTTTCGTTTTGTGTTGGCCTTACTTCAAGCCAAATGAAATGACTTGGAGGAAAGAGTGGAAGACACACATTAGGGGACCCCAGCAGTTTCACGAATGATTTCATAATATTGAAATGTAGAGGACTTGCTAAGCACATAGAGCTAGAGAGATACAGGGACAGAGAGAGGGATGAAAGATTATTTTTTTCTCATGGGTGGGAGACAGTGAGTGAGTGAGTGAGCGAGTAGGAGGGAGGGCGGCAGTCAGAAACAAGCATCAACTAATTCCCACCGAAGACAAGGAACAGACTGTCGAGCCAGAGCAGCAACAGCGGCGCAGTTACTTCAGCATCACTACAAATATTTCCTGCCGTTGTTTCCCGAGTTCAGTCCAGGTACCAAGTCAGAAAGGAGCACGAGCAAACGCAGCTACACTTCTCCCAGATCAACGACAAGTCAAGGTAAGCCTGAAAACCCAAAACCTTGGTAAGTCCATTTTCTAACTTTATCCCGTCTTTTGTGGAAAGAAATGAAGCAAAGTCGAGTGTTAATGGAAGAAGAGGTGCGTTAGACCGCGCTGGTGTCGCTGGGGATGGTGCGCGCCACGGAGCCACCGCGCGTTAAAGCGCTGCAGTGAAATTCAGTAAGATACAGAAAGTGACTGGGCTGGACTGGGCTTTATGATAAAGTTATGTGTTTGGTAATGAGAGCAGCTTGTAAATCTGAGTAATGTTATGATCGTTTACCCTGCAATGCGAGCTGCCGCCATCGAGAGTTTGAAATCTCATTACTTTTTCGTTCACTGTAATTCATTTGAGCACATTTGAGCAAATTTAAGACCCACACACTATGTGCTTATGTGCCATATGAACTGTCAGTCTTATTATAGCCTCAATAACATCAAAAATCACTCAGTAACAAGCCTTATATTTGATTGAATTGTTGGTGTAAATGTAGGCTATAAAACAGGCGTGCCCAGACCAGGGTTAAACAAGGTCCAAAATTAGATTTTCATAGCGCCTCATAAGAAGCATCTACTGGACACCATCTCTGATAGTCAGACTAATTACATGAAGAACATTTTTTTTTTCCTTCTGAAAGTTACTATTTGCGACAAAACGCTTGTTGTGTGTAACCTTTTCAATATGCAACATGCTAATACTTAACTTCTAATGAAAGCCAATCATTTAGTGACATTATCATTTGAACAAACTCTATTTTTATTGGGGGAAAAAAGTTATAAAGCAGTCACTTTGTTTATTTGGGCTGCCAGTTCTCAAATATTTCCACATGATCAAATCTGACCTTCACTGAAAAAATGTTTAGACACGTCTTGTCCAAATGAAAATAGGATTTTTCATTCTTCTGACTTAAAGGGGCTGCAACCAGCATTAGCATTTCCAGTTACTCTCTTTTTAATTATGCATCACATACTCCAACCTTTATACATTTTGCATAGTAGGGCATGTGGACTGCTATTAGGCTGGTCATAGTGGGCAACTGAATAACAAGAGTCAGTTGTTAGTTTGGAAATGTGGAGCACACTTTTATGTATAGTGAGTGTTGGATGCTGAAAGTAGATTTTTTTGCAATGAAAGCAAAGACCACCCCCTGCTGGCCTCATTAACTTGTTTAATATGGGCATTTGCAATTGTATAAACAAGGCAAGAAGAAAAAACATCAGAAGAAATCTAATATTGGCTGCTTCATTGTGCATCTCAGAGAGAAACCAAACAGACTGCTGCTGAAGTAAACCAACTGAGGAAAACAGGTTGAGAAAAAGGAGACCGGCGAGGAGCATGTGACTTGACTGTTTCAGGTGCAATGTGTTTCCTTCAGTCTTTAGTTTCAGAAGACCTTTTTCTGATTTTATGTAACATGAGTGCGAGCTGTGAGTCTCATAACAGACATCTTTCAAATATATCCGTGTGTCTGTTTGTCTAGTCAACAATAGACAGTGGGAAAATATTTGGATGTCAATATCAATCAAAATACAATCTCTTTTGGTATGTTTTTTTATTTTTTATTACACAGACATGCAATACATTGTTGATTATTATTGTACATGTGTCAATTCTCACAGATTGCCTCAGTCAACATTTTCTCCAACTGCAAAGGAAGACACAAACTACATTACTGCACGCACTGCACCAATATGTTCGTGATTATGGATCAATCCAATAATAAGTTGTTACTGTAAGTTGTATCGTAGCAATCTGGTAAAAGATGCAGTCAGGATGTGTCTTTGTTAAGACATGTGACTATTTTGGTCAAAGCCAAGCGCCAGTTCTGTATTTTTACTAAACTTTGTTCAATCAGCTACACAATGGCCACTTTTCATAATGTCAGAGGATCAGCACCTATTAAAACTTTATCATTTAATCATTTGCCATTTGCAGAAACATTTCGCCTGATTTTTTAACTCATAAAATGTCACACCGCATGTAGAGACAGCAGCCTAGATGACAAACGATTTTCTAACCATGCACACATTTTTTTATTGTGTAATGTACCGTTTCTAGCAAAAGATGTACTGTCCTTGGTTTCCAATGGGCAAGCAGGATTACTGACTACCTACACACTGCATTGAGTGGGTGTTTAGTTGTGTGTTTGACCATGGTCACCAACCTTTTTTAAGTGCATTCAGTGCAGGTTATGGCTAAGCTCTACTGTTTTTAACAAGTCTTGGAATTATTTTTCATCTGACTGACCCAAGATGTGTGCTTTCTAGTCAGACGTATTTGGATGGAGGATGAAATAGACCAGAAGGATAACAACAGATGGAAGGATAGATTTGTAAGTTGTCTTTTAAATATTTTTAGATTGAAAAGTGTGGTGGCTTTAATACAAACCAGATACATCCTTTCGCTTGATTGTGCATTTGGTTATGCATTTGGAGGCTACAATGCTGGTTGTATGCTCCAAGATATGTTATTTTTCATAACTGACTGATCACTCTATTTTTATGGTTTCAACCTAGTTAATTGGAAAAGTGAATTATGATTGCTTACATAAGCACCTTGATTACCAAACAGTTCATTAGGGGTGATGAATTTGCCTATTATATTACTAATCCAAGACGAGTGTGCTTTGAGTAAAACCCTTTTATTGGAAAAGCAGACTAGAAGGAAATATTGTTGAATAGAATCTGTACGTACTTATTTGATTAATTTCATTGGTTATTGCTTGGGGAGAGAAAGTATAACATCCAGTCATGGAAGTAAACCTATTTTATTTATGATTTTATCAATAAGAAACCTAACACCAGATTTGTGTGGTCGCTAGTGCAAGGAAGACATCAATATCCCATTACATTGTAATGTTATGCCATAATAGATTATGAAAGTGGATGAAGTACATGCCCTCGTCTTCTTGCTGGTTTAATGTGAATGTTTCCCACTGAGATTCAGCTACCGCTGCTGCACAAGCAAAGGAGGATAGAGACTTAAGCTTTTCTGCATCCACCAAGCACCATTTTCACAGAGATTTTCCATCACAGCAGCTGGGATGGAGGGTTACAGATGGTGATCGCCCGAGATTAAGTGGTGCATCGATCTAACAAGTGAACTTTTTTGAACTCTGGCAAATGTGACACATTTGGTGGTTACTCAAGATTTGACAGTTGTTGTTTGAGGTCAATGAATGTTCATGACCAATGTAGCACAAAACACACGAGGCAGATGAAGTAGTTAATGAAGTACAAAATGTTTGCCTAGGTCTGTACACATGCCACCTATGTTATGTAAGATTCAGCTTTAGGATAAACTGCAAACCAAGCATATGTTTGTTTTTGCCTTGTTTGGTGCCGGAGGTTTTGCATGTCCAGTCCTGTCTTTTTTCTGCCCTCCTGCTTTTGCACATTCCCACCTCCAGCTGAGCCCAAGCCCTGCCCTCACTGAAAAATTGATGTAAGCTTGGATACCCCATTAAACTAGATGCCAATGACTAAATATGTGTAAAATTAATGTGATTGTTTTTAAGCTTTTTAAGGAAATACACTAGTGGATATTATTTCGGGTGGATGCCTTAGTTGTACAAAACATCATCACCAAATTCAGTGGTTTGTTTATTTGTAGTTAAGCTGGCAACATTGGTAGCCTCCAAATACAATCTTTTGACCCTCCACTATGTTGTTTTCAATACAAGTGAAGCTCGAGTTTAAAGTGAATTTGTTAGTAAGCCTTGTGGGAGAAATTACTTCTACAGTGCTTCTACAGTGAAAATAACATCACAATAAAAAACACATCTTAAGTTTTCATTCAAATTCATTTGTGACCATTGGCAGACAAAGAGAACGCTGCGACTTCCCTTTAAGTAACAGCTTCCAATTCAAGCCCACTTATGAATAACACTATAGAGAGCCTGCAAACTCTGATTAAAGCCATAAATCACATTCTAACAGTGGGCCCGGCACCTACAAGCAACATGTAGAGTGCCCCAGCACAGCGAGGGACGAATTAGCCTCCCTCCAATCCTCATAAAACCTTCATTATTGCAGCTCAACATATGGCACAAATGAGAAAATTCCTAATAAGCAAGCGAGCACATAAATGCACCACTGGCTCCTGTGCTGTTCACATTTGTATTGTGGCTATCAGGCATCAACAATTACACGTAAGAGAGATAAGTAACCTTAGATTTAAACATCAGTGTTATGATATAGTGCAATACCCACTACTGCCTTTTTGAGTAAAAACCCTCTGAGGGCGTCTCACCAAAATCTGTTTCTGTCAGTATTTCACAAGTTCACTTATAATCATCTCGACAGTCGGATGAAAAACATGTATGCTCAGTGGTTTGTGACTTCTTCTCCCAGCGAAGCAAATGATGAAATACTGACACTGTTGCATGTCTTCATAATGGCGTCACACAGAATTTTACAGCTTATAATATGAGTAGTATTTTTGCCATACATAGTTTGTGATGTTGAATTTAACAGCGTTCAAAGCCTGGTAAATACAGTAGGCTATGTGGGGAAAGGGGAATAAATAAGTAATGAGCCATCCTTTCCCCGTGGCTCTGTGGTGTCAGAGGGAAGAGCGAGGAAGATTGGGAGTGACAGTGCAACACGGAGTGGAAAGAAATACATATTAGATGCAGACTGAGTACTTATTTATTCGAGTGGCTTTTTCTTCTCATCTATTCCTCCCTGTTCTTATTTATCTCTGTCATTAGTTGCCACGAGAATGACTACAGTGGCCTTTTGCAGGATCGAACAGAGAGCAGTAAGACCAGACAGTTGTAATTTCCCTTTCTCCAAAAGCCCTCTCGAGCATAAGCAGGATGCTATAACGCTGTCTGAGTTGACCAATTCGACATTATTTAGTCGCACCACCTGTTAACTGGGTTTTTTTCTACCTGCTGGACTGAGATCCAGTTCAGTTTGCTTAAATTCAGAAGAAAAAAGTGGCTAGAATCTGAGCCGCTTTGCGACATGGCAGTTATTGACATCAAATTTCCAAATGCAACAAGAAAGTCTCTTATTACCAGTCTGTCTGTGAATTTGGATTTATTATTTGTTCTTCTTTCAGCAGCCTCAGCTTCATCATCACCGCAATAATTTCCTTGTATTAGAGAAACAGTTTATTCATCAGAAAACAATGACTCTGGAGACATCACGCAACTGGGATTGGGAAGCGCAGGAAGAGACTGTATTTTCAGCAATTAAACACACTTTTCTATGCAGCTAGAATAGAAGAAAAATGCAGCAAGTGTTTCTAGTCCACAGTTTATTTTGAGTAGCAAATAGCTGTAGAGCTGCGGCGACTGTATTCTCTATATAGACAGAATGGAGGAGTTAGCGAGCAAGAAAAAGAGGTCAGGACTGATCCGGATTTATTGGCTCAGCTGGTCATAAAGGAATCTTTATCTTCACATTGCATTGCACCAGCTGAGATGTGTGCTACAGGTGAAAGATGGCTGCTCCGTAGAGTCTCATTTCTTTCTCTTCCAGGATGGATGAGTTTAATAGAGGATTAGAAACAGGGCCACATTTACTTACTGGCGTGCATTCCTTTAGCTCCTGCTTTCTCATGATGGCTCCCAATGTTCTTAGGGGTTTATGGGGTGTGTAATAAATATATAAAACATAATGAAAAATAGGATTATGCATATCATTTCAGATGTTTGTCAATGCGTCAGGCTAACTAATAAAAATAACAACAAATGAATGATGAAAGGAAAGTTTACGTTGATGAAAAATAGCGACGCTTTTATGTACAGGGTAAGAATGTATTTATTGACTATAAAGATGATTGTGACCTCAGCTGTGAACCATTGCTTTAGACTCATTATATCAAAACCACCCCCTAATCTTAAATTGTGCCAATGCTATTCTCTCATTCTTGCGCTCATTCAATTACTTGATGCCAAACGCTCACACACACACTGAAGCATGGCTTACCAAAAAATAATAAAAATAATAAAACATTCTGTCTGAAAATCCAGACCAGAATAGAAGTACTATACCGAGTTTAGATAAGCACATTGGCAGACATACTGTTAAAACCATGCCAGATCTCTGAATACAACAAAATGACAACTTCCAGTGTTATTAATACTCCTCCACTAAGCTTCACTTTTAGATTATTCTTTGTTTTCACAAAACTTGCTGCTCACGCTCTCAAATATAATCTAAACTCCAACATTGCCACCTCTGCTAAGCTATGGGCCTATATCTCAGCAAAAAAAAAAAAAAAAAAAAAAACATCTACAGAAGCAGTACATGTTGAATGAAAGAAAAGAAGCTAAATAGAAAGAAGGCTAGAGCTTGCTCTGCCTTTGCTCTGACCTGGTTCTAGTTAATCCACCTACTTTACGCGATGAACATTACCTCCACACTGTATTTATAGAGCTTTTTGGTGCTCTGTGTAAGTGTGTTAACTCTGTGCAGTGTCTATACTGTGCTTGAACCCATCAGGACCAACAAACATTGAACGTCCCTAATCTGTTATTTTCATTAATCGTTTTAATTAAATTGAAATTATGGAATTAAAACTTCACTTTATAACATTTCCCTCTATGTAATCCTATGAACAGATGCTGGACTGATTCAGATTACACACTGCTCAGTGGTAATTGTGAACAGAGATGAGGTCAGGGGTTGTGAAATCTCGGAGTGGATATGGTCTCTATTCAGCAGAATAAATATGGTCCCTACAACAGCTCTACATTTACCTTGCTCTGCTGAACTGCTCCTGTTGTCATTATTTAATTTGTTAATCATGCATCTATTTACTCTATCATTGAAAAAAGCTGTTAACATTTTTAATCTTCAGTAATGGTATGTTAATTACATAGCTGGATACATTTCATTTGACTATAAAAAATACATGCATACATATGTTAAAACAACACTTACAATCAAAAAGATAGGTGGCGTAAAACTTATTTTTATGGTTTCCTGACATCCCAATTTTATAATATCCCCTTTTTCATAAATACAGGCCACTCTGTTCACCACTTATTCCCCAGAGTAACAGGCACAATAACATCTTGTGACAACACATATTTGTCCAGACAAACAACTCTCCACTCATCTTACAAAATATATACAAAATACATATTGAGAACTAACAGTAAGTTTACCACAGTTTAACTGCAGTCATTAGTTCTTAGTGCAAATCCTAAAAAATGACATGGTGCAGCTTTAACCCTGGAAGGGGAGATGATTAGTTCTGCTCATGAACACAGTGATTGTCATAAAGTAAGATTGTTTTATTGCTGTAAGCCCCGGTGTCTTCCACTCTTCAACTGTACTAGTGAACACTGCTCTCTTTCTTGGTGCAGCCTATTATTACAAACTGCAAACACAGGCTGCAGTGAACATTGAACTTATATCTGGAATTTCAAAGCATCCAAAGATAAAGTCAAAATGAGCATATATGTTTTCTCTCTGGTATTGTTCTTGACCTATTCTGCAAACAGTGGACTTGTGTACAGGCGTGTGACTCACTGAAGAAGCAGACCGGTGAACAGTACTCCGTACAGTACGTCCATGCACTGCCACAGGTGTACCAGCTGCTTTAAGGTGTAGCCACATGCCCACACAGTATTAAAAATAACTAAGGGCCCTGACAGTCCTACACAAAGCTTAACAGGAGAGACCTCTCCATTAAAATGTCTCCAGCCTTACACCATTCTTACCCCGTATTCATATTACCACTCATCCACTCATACACCCCTCTTCATTCCTCCTTTAACCCGTTTATCTCTCAGGAGATTTCACTTCTAAGCCTTTTATCAGACAGAATATTTCACAAAAGCGCTTTCCCCCCTTTTCTCCTGAACAGATAGACACCGACGCTGACTTTCTCATATGCTTTCATTCCCTTTTACTTTTTAAATGCATCTCTCTCTTATTTCATATTTTTTTTATTCTTTGATTCATAAATGAGCAAAGGGACACCAAATCATAAATGAAAATAAGTGCCAATCTGAAATAAACCAATCCATCAATGAAGCCAGCGCTGAAGCATTTCAGAAGTGAATTCAGTATGATTGTTTGGAAGTTCAAATGGTTGCTCTCTTGTCCTTTGATTTAACTCATTCCACTCATGCTTTGTAAAATCTAATTTGACTTTTTGCTTGTTGGTTTATTCACTTTATGCATTTAAAGTTATTCCAGAGCAATTAGGTCAAACAGCAGAGCGGCAATAACACATATTCTCTGGGACAGACATTTTTGATATCTCCGCTCTGATTCTGATGAGCATCTTTCAATTCCTCATAGTAAAACTAGTTAATATTTGATACTTAATGCCATACACAGAAGAGCGCTTAGGTTAAGAGCTGTTAAGAGCCAGCGCAGTTGCCACAGGCCAAAATAAAGCCGTCTACAGTCACTTAGTCCTCCTTCTCAATGTGCAAGAGTTCATGAGGATTGTGGAAGTCTAATGTCACCCTAATGAGTTATTTTAGCTTCATTTTATGGTTCAAATGAAACTGCATGTGGACCTTGTCTTGTGTAAAGTGAAATACCAAATGTGACTATATGCTTCTTTATGGTTTTACCCATATTAAAACACAACTTCACTTTTCTTACTGAGTTTAAATATATGAATGTTAAAACTTGTAGTAATGGGAGGGAAAGATGAGTGCTTAGCTGTTACTATCCATGTTCAAATGTGTTCATATCATTATAATTATATTTCTGCCTGCTCTCCATCTTTCCAGTTTCCATTGCTTTGTCCCTTTTCTTAACCTTCTCTCTTTGTCTATCTTCCACTCCAACTTTCCCATGAGACAGAATGGCCTAGTTCATGTGTGAAGACTTTTTTTTCCCCCCGTCACACACTCAAACGAGCACAAACGGAGAGTGCCATGTTGCAGACGTTTGCTTACAGACCTACTCTTACCTAAATATTCACAGCATCTAACATGATGCTATATGTCTTGAAATCTGTGTGACTGGGAGCTGTGTCTCTGTGCTGCATACTTCCCTTTTCCAGACATGTACAAGCAAACTGTACATGAGAAAAATAGCCTTGAGTACTGCAGATGTGACACAATTGATCTCAAGACTTGCAAACTGTCTGGAGTTCAATTGTCATAGAAGACATGTAAAATGCACAAATGTTGTATCCCTTCTTAAAGAATTTTTATAATCCAATTAGCACTCTACAGTCTTTTTCAAACTGGTGAGAATTACTTGGATGGACTGACAAAAGTGCATATTCCTATATTCACATCATTTTGCACAGTTGTTGTTTTAATGACATCAGCTTGCCTTTCATGGTTTAAAGAGAATTACTGGCACCAACTCTGAAATCATTTTCTTCAGATGTCCACATTTGAAGAAACATCTGTTGACACAAACAACTTAGTGCTAAATAAGAAAAGCAGAATGAGGAGACTATTGTATTGTTTTGTTTCACAATATTAAATAGACCATAGATGTCTGACACGTGGGTTTTTTGCAATTGTTACCAAACTGCACAGTCGAAGAAATCGTAAAATAAAATGTTGACAGCCTCACCCGATGTCAAAGCCATTGTTTTTAGTCAAACTCAATTTCATATCAGAATATTATGTGACAAGCTCAAATTCACTCAAGCACCAGACTCTTTATACTTTTAATCAAGGTAAAGTAGACTTGTCGTTGTGTAATCAATCTGGAACTCTGCACAGGATGACAGATGACAGTTTTGGTGATGAAAAATCCTAAACATACTGTAGGATCTTTTGTGTTCACTTCTGTGAGTTTGTGTATCCCTCATTCTTTAACAGAGTGTGGTGCATATTCATTATCTCAATTAAAGTCTGGGTTTTTGGAGAGTCACTCTGCACTCTTGAGTCCAAAGGCCACTTTGGAATGAATTAATGTAGTTGTGATGGCTTTAAATGCACATGCACGTTTTGGTGTGGGTACGGAGACATAAATGGAAGCAGAGAGAAGGTTTTACAGATTAATATCATTCTCCATCAGGGCAAATCTAACAATGATACCAGCGACTAAGAGTTTGAGAGTCTGTAGGCCTGAAAACTAGTGTGCTAGGTTTAAGCCTTGGTTTAGAACAACGTGTACCGTTATAATTTTAGTCTATAATTATAGTGTGTTTATTATTACACTTTAAGTGTTCCCTTCTCTTACACTTTACTTTGCTGAGCATGTGAACAGCAGCTTTCAAGGGGCCGCTAGATTTACTTTCAGTTAGTCAGCGCATTGAGCTTCTTGCCTCTAACATTAACTTAAGACTTACAGGCTCATTTCCAGTTCATTTGGTTGACGTAACTTTATTTGGTCACTATTGTTCTTGTGTATGTATATGAGAGCAATTTTTGCATTTAAACCCAGTCTGCTTATGGTTAAATTGAGTCTACAGAAACACATACAAACACACTGTATATTTGAATATCCAAAAGTGGATTAACTGTAATCAAAAGTGCCCTTCCAACACACTTTCAGCAATTAAGCAGGTTGGTAAAAGTAGCTTTAGGCCCTGAAGGGAGATGCATAAGAATTTATTGATACGTCATGCTTCCCCGGTGTGTCTAATTGTATTCATCTGTAAGTGTTTTCCACTCCTCATCCGTTTGCTGCAGATTTCCCAGCAGGACACCAAGTAAGAGAGAATGATGTTCCTTCAGATTGACCTTTAGACACAAATAGATCTCTCTGGGATACTCTCAGTTTCCATGTGGATCTTTAAAAGTGTTGTCAAACATTTAAAACAGAAGCAACATTTGCTTTGCTTATGTGTCGTTTTGTCTTTGTATGTCAGAAGCTGGTGTGTGAGGTGTGAGTGTGTCAGGGCTCAGGGGAGTTATTTAACTTGGTGTTTGGCACGTGAGCCATGTGCGACACACTTGTGTCTGCCTGGCATGGCAATTCTCTTCTACACCACAAACCTTTTGCACACATTCGTCTTTGTTTTTTTTACAAGCTACATGCATTAGTGAAGCGAGAGATCCTGTCTTGCCTTGTGAAAGGTGTATAAATAGCATATTCATTTACAATCAAAAGATGTGAGAAAGTGTGGTTTTTAGGGGAGTGTGGATATCTAGCACCAGGAAGAGTTCATCCCTTGACTGTGCTTTTTGACCTAGCATTACAATATAATATTAAAGTAACTCAATTTGAATTAAGTTACAATTATAATATAAATTTTACGTGCTATTCCCACACACATATGCTGCTTGCTATAATAATTGCAACACTGATATCTTTAATTACTGCTGCTGGAGCTGAATTATGTTGGATCCGCTCCACCAGGGGATTCATTCAGGAAAAAAATGAACTAAATTGCAGATAGCAATTGACTGTGTTTGTTGGAGGCTGCAATGTCAACAGCCCGATTTCTTATTCTGAAAAACTGGCCTCCAACCTTATGGCCCTGCAAGGTTGGCAATTTCAAACCAGCTTAAACTCTGAGAGCCATTGTAATTATCAACCTGCAGTGATTTTAAATGTCACCTTAGTAAAGGTTGGAAGGGCAAAAATCAAGAAAGAAAGAATATCAGATAAAGAAAATAAAATATTTTATTTAATGCAGTGTTACTGAGACGAACATAACTTCAAGCACAGGAGACAGACACTTTCATAAGCTTACAAACAATGGGCAGTATTGATTGTTAATTTCATTACATTTACTGCTCTACAGCACCAGGATTTGTGTCGATAAAGACTCCAGAATCAAATTACCTGCAGGCAAACAGCTTATGATTGGTTTGACTCACACAAAAGGTGCACGTATTTAAGTGTTTTAAAAAATGGAGTATACTAAGACTGTGGGCGAAGCAGTTAAACCATGTTGCTCTGAGGGCTCAAAATCAAATTGTGTGCAAGACAGTAATGGGCAACATGCAAACAGCAGGCAAGTACACAGAGTGAGTAAGAGGCTGAGAAAAGGCAAAGTGAGAAGCAAAACGGGCTCATGCTTTAGTTCATAAATATTTTTATAGTTGGCCTGTATGAGAGGGAAATGTGCTGAATGTGAAAATGCACCTCCATGCTTTATGCAATAGGTTTATATAAGATATTTATGATCCCTCCCTTCCCTCCATTCACGGTTATGAATGTTTTGTACTCACCTCCTCTATCTCTTGATTCTTTTAGAGTAATGAAACGCTTGACATGTTGTGCTTAGTAAATTTAGTAAGATCAAATAAAAAAAAGCTAAACTACTTTCTATCACGCACATTCTGTACATCTTGTTTCCAGCTGATTAAGTCAATGGCCCAAAGGTAAATTTGAGTGATCCAGAATAGAGTAGAATAAATGATGAATACATTTTTTTTTATCCAGATGTCACTTTTTGACCAGTGGGGGGAGTCATGAGCTACTGCAACACTCTTCCTGAAAAGATCATTCCAATCAGGAACTGTGTGTGTTGTAATTAGATTAGATGTTATGTTCTGTGGCCACGGTGAGATTACTGTCAACACTTTGTGTAACCCCTTCAAAGTCTATTTGACATCCTTATTTATATTTTGAAATCTCCAATGTATACGACAAGTGTTAAAGCTGTGTGTCTGTGAGTGTGTAGCTTAAGGTCAAGCCTGAAGATATTTTGGTGTCAGAAAGAGCAACTGCCTGTCAGCCACACTGTATCTAAAGACACATACGCAGTGTTTTGTCATAAAAAGGGCACTCCATGGCCCTTCTCCCCAAGGATACACTTAACTGTGCTAGGCCTGCACAGCTCCAGTCTCCTAATGAGGCGACAGGAAACACAGGACAAACAGAGAAACCAGGGCTAAAACAACAGACAAAACATATCCCACAGAGGGGTTTGAGAGGAAAGGGAAATCACTCAGAATGAGCACTATAGGCAATGTTGTGTGCATGATTTCTGCATTTCTGCAAGATATTATTTTCTTTCTCATAGTGGACAGATGTGATGAATTTTCATTAGAATGTTTTCTTATTAAGCCTGTTTCTGGTCGTGCCTTGCAGTCACACAAACACGCAGCGGAGATGAGAGCCGCACGGTGGGCAATAAGGGAATTAGTGTTCATAACAAGCTCACAGAAGACCCCATACTGGGAGTTTAGTGCAAGAGAAATTGTTATAGTGTAAAAGCACATACAGTATTAACAAATGCTAAAGTTATGTGTCATTTGTACATGCGTATATCTTTGATCATTATACGTTTTGGCTCATGTCTCCGGTTGTTCTTGATTTTTACAAGCGTAGTTTGCTGATAATTAGCTGTGTGTGTGCCTGTTGTCGTCATAATCTCTCTTGGTCTCATTCTGCTTTTCCTCTCATGTGTACTCTGCTTTATCCTCACAACTCTTTATTGTCCCACTTTCACGCCACAGCGTCCCTATTAAGAGCTGGGGCCAAGCTCAGAGCTCCACGCTTCTCTCACTGTGGAAAACAAACTTGTTTGTGGTGATGGGCTGAGTTCACTTTAATGTCATTATACCCTTACTGAAAATATGTTTTGTGGGCCAAAGTGATACAAATGACGACACAGAAGTGCTTTCAGCTCTGCCTGGAATAATTATACTGCAATTATTTTCTAATTGAATCCAGTGCAACTCTTACATAAGAGTGATCAACTAAAAGGATGTTTTTGCAGGTTTTAAACCCAAAGCAATGCAAATGCAGAGAGGGAGCAATGGAATAAATCATGTTTAGGGTTTAATTAATGAGAATCAGCTGATGTCTTAGGTCTTGTTATATGGATGGAGGGAAAACACAGATGCAAATTATAAAGATATGTGCAACTGTATTAAAGGTCAGAAGCCATGTGTTAATGGGTTTCATAGACACAACACTGTTGAGGACACTTTAGTGAGGATCCCAAACATAGACACACATAATGTGGAAACATAAATGACACACTCTTCCTCAATGACCAATCTTTTGTACTGAAATTCACTATAGGAGTTATTGGAAATAATTACATTTAAAGCACACAAAGCCCAAGAGAGGGCAAAAAAAAACAAGTGTCAGAAAAAGGGTTAGGGAACAAGTCTAGATGAGGAAATATGTGACCTGTGTTGTGTAGAAATGACCTGTGATAGTGAAGCTGTGGCAATCAGAGTGGCATGTCAAACACTAATGAGCGGCAGACATACTCCTCTGTCACGTCAAGACAGTAGTAGAGTCCACTGATCTGTGTAATGTGTGCACACATGCTCCACATGAGAGTGAAGTGGGACATATATGATGTGATATCTACTGGTTACACAAGCAGAAGTAATTAGAGGTCATCAGCTGACACATGTCTCTCGTGGGGCAAAAACAAAATATATTCACCGAACCTCCAGATTTTGCTCTTTGCTAAATATTCTCAATTGTGTGTTCATGTGGATAGTGCAACAAAAGCATTCAGCATTATAGAGCTATGCACATGACGACTATCTTTTTACATTAATGTCTTAAACTTTACCTTTTCATTTTGATTCACACTAAAAACAGGGTCCAACTGAGAGAAATATAACTAATATTTAAGCCATCATTTTATGCTTAGTTTGCCAAGTTTGTGTCTTTATCTACGAATTACTCTTCAGCTTTGCTTGCTTTTACAGAGCAAGACAAAATGCATCAAAAACATAGTCTCTTCACAGACTTGCTATCTGTTATTTGTTGCAAATCAAATAATGCCACAAAAACACAAATATTGGTCATGAGCACCATCTTGTATGTCATATACTTATCTCCACTCATTGCACCAATATCACTGGACAAATATTCCCACTCCCTCTTCAACCTCTCATCTGCATCTATTATTACATTAACTTTTATTTTTCGTACTCAAATGAATTGAGTTGTAATCCATTTGATTCTTAAATAAAGAAAAGGAGTCCATTTGTATCCAAACAAACCTTTAGTTCACTATACACTCCTGTCCATAATGTAGCTCAGCTGCTTTACTAGCAGTAAAGCAACGTGACAACATACAGTAAACATATCTCATTTATAATTTTTTTTTACTTATACAATGAATTAAATTACCTGAATATTAACCTAAGTTATTTTAAACAAAACACTATTTAACTTTTAACATTATCTATCATAGTTAAGGTTCATATACCCATTTGAGATCAATTAAGAGATACTGTTAGAATGTGGTGCTTTCATGGTGTATTTCAGTCATCTGTATTACCCCACGTTTCATCCGTGTTTATCTTTTCTCACCGCAGATCTGATGTCGCCTCTTAACACAACTGTGCATCATTTAATCGCATTGTGCAGATATCAGGATTTGTGCCTGGGAGAGCTGATAATGACAATGTTTGTGATGCATCAGTTTGACAAATCCAAGGATGTAGTGACACACCTGACCGTTTGCCTGCCTCACCGTGAAACGTTAACATAACAGGCACATCTTTATTCAGCATTTTTTTCCCATTATTTTTAAATACATGGCATGGACTTGGCATAGCTGAACAGAGTGAAAAATAGCCAGGTAACCTTGATGCTGAGATTTTCACAGATACATTGCTCCGAGCAGATTAAAGGTATTCTTACATTCAATACATTTGGAGTCTCACAGCAGCCTTAAGCTAACACTTGCGAACAAGCACACAGACACACTGATGCTAAAACATGGATGCTAGGTGCTGAGGAAAGTGTGATGTCTCAGCTCTGTGTTCCTTCACATCTGAGTCTGCATGCGTTAATAGGTGTGCGTCTCACAGCATCATCATAATGAAATTCATGACAAGCCACAGAATTGGTAATAATTCCTTTTTTTATATTTAGTGACAGCATTCATCTATCCCAATATAAATGCCAGACACATTTTCATTTCATTTGTCCTGCAATACATTCATTCTTATTTATTCAATGACAACCGTACCACTTATTCTTTTTGAGCAGCAACATATGGAAAACTTCGCTTGTAGGTGGCATAAAAGTCATACATTTGTGGGGTTAATGAACAGCGGTTGATTGTTTCATTGATTTTTCATTGAGTTGTTCGTGGTGACTTTGATTTTTAATCCATGTAATCAACTACAATCAGGTTATTCCACTTATGCCCATGACCCCTAATGGGCACATACACAAAGGAGTTAAAAGGTCTGCAACGCAAGGGTATTTTCATTATTTAGACTTATTGGGGTACAGGGTTAAAGTGCCAAAGGGTTAACATTAACAGTAAACAACAGGCAAAATGCCTTTTGGTTTTTATTTTGTTTTCTCATTTTATTGGTCTGTGGTCCCATTCACAATTGATGCTTTGAAGTATTTTTGCAGCAGATTTTTCATGCCAGTGTGTGTCGTTCACACGAATACAGTAGCTGTGAAGTTGAGGGGTGCTCTCAATATGCCTCTGCAGTTCTGTGTTTTGCACTCGATGCTTGGGTGGACTATTTTTCTATCCACATTTGTACTTAAGTCATAGTGTACCTTTCTCCTTGCTGCTCGTTGCACACATTTATCACCTCTTTCCTCATCCTCCATCTTTTGCCTCTTTGTCAAAGTTTTGTGCGGCTTCTGTATTCAGCTTTTGTTGAAGGAGACACAACAGAGTGTAGTGGTATATCCAGGTTTATAGCCACTGTTCTAGTATGAAAATAGACACATAAAAAATGGATTACAGATACCATACTAGCAGGCAAGATTTGAAGCTTGTAGTGGCCATAAGTCTCCAAATAGGTTCCCAGGTCAGCGCTGATGCCTTGAAACTGTGGCATGTTTCATTTTCAAACATCAGCTGGATGTGGCAAGAGGGAGAAGGGATTTTGTGCTTCTATGACAAAATCCAGTATCTTCCAAAGTTTGGAGGCTGCCATTGGGAACAACATTTGAGGGTAGTAAAACTAACAAGCACTCAGAAAAAGTCATTGGAAGTATATCCTCTGACCTGTCCTTTAACATTTGGAGCTGGGCAGGTGCTGTTTGTAAGTCAGTGGGGACTGTTTGTTACTACAGAGATAGATGCACTCCATTCATATAAATATCACCTTCACCGTCCTGGGCCATGTCCTGGGAATTTTTTTCTCTGCTTATATAATCTCCTGTCAGAAATCTGGGCCATTTTATCAATCCAATGATGTTCAGCTCCCTGATGCACATATGGACAGGCATGTGCACTCATATCTGCACATGTGAAAAGTCTGTCACCAACCTTTTGCACTTCTAACAAGCACATAGACACACCACACAGCAGCACATCCTACTGCTCTGGATTACAGATTAGAGATTAGGGCCAGCGCACAGATTACATAGTGCTCTCCAGCCCCACCTCCATCATTTGTCATCCCGAGCACCACTGGCCCTATCATCTGCATTTATAATGCTCCACAGACATGAGGAGAAAGGCAGTGAAGTTTTCACACTGATACTCAGTGTTTCTCACCAGCAAAATATTATTACCTCTAATGTCATTTTTTCTTTTTCATCTAGCACATAACAAAGCCCTAAAGCTATTATATCCTAGCAGCCTCTCCCATCACTGATATTAATCACTTCAGTACTGTCATAAAATGCCATATCAACTTCTGTAATCACACCATTTTATAAATGAGTCACATTAAAGGATTCTTCTTTGCCCCAGAGACAGCACAAATGATCACATGAAAAAAAATCATAACAGAATATCTAGTATGACTAACAATTGAAATGAATAACCCAGCAGTAATGCAGGTATTTAGGAGAAGAGATACAGGCTTACAATGGAACTGTGTGTGTGTTTGATGGTTTTAAGGATGTGGGTGAGGATTGCCTGAGGACTGTTTGGAGATGGTATATTGATTGCTGATTCACTATCTACATCCTTGATTCTGTACCTGGGCGTTTGGGACCTCTTGCAGGGTCACTGGCTATTTTAGGCTGGAAATGATCAAATGTACCGATGTGGTCTTGGTAAAAGGCACAAAGACACTATTCTTCACTGTCCCATGCAATCCAGTTAAAATGAGGTGCTTAATGACCACCACTAACCCATCAGAAAAGACATTAGGAGTATTTATCACTTTTAGTCGCTTGTCTCATAGCATGAAATGAAAGTGTGGGGCTAATAACATGTACTGCATCCAAATGATCAAGATGAATATGTTATATAGTCCAGACCTGATACAGCATCTATTAACAACATTCAGTCAATAGTTCACAAGGGGAATGAAATCCGAGACTAAAGATTTTAACACCGTGCCAGCTGCTATGGGTATAGGAACACTGCCCCTTATAAGTGAGTTTAACTTGGATTTGACAGACGTTACATAGAGTCCACAGACTTTGGCGACAAAGAAAGAAGCTTAGTGGGTAGCTTAGTATCTGTTGACTAGACGGGCATGCAACCAGGCTACCAGAAAAGCCAGTATTCTGATTTATTCAGACTCTCTCTGCAGTTCTCTTATGCATTGTACATTTTCAAGGCTAATAGTAACGTCCATCCTTTGATAACAGACTTCAACTCGAGGAGGCTTTCATAACATTTCATCAGTGCCTCGGTACCTCTTTGACATGCTTCCCATGCTTTTTGCTATTCCTTTGCCCCTTTTATCCAAAAGTTCAACATTCATTTATGTTAAACTTTTGCCTTTGTGTTTTGCAGATCAATAACAAACCTTTGTGTTTATTTTCTAGGCGAATGCCATCATGCCATTTGGGTGCCTTGCCCTGCGTGATGGGCGGATGTACAATAACATATCTGATGTCACAGACAAATATGAGTTTGGACAAGTCCTCCGGGCGTAAGTACTATGAAGCAGACAGCTTTGTGCATGGATTTCTATGGCTTGTCACATTTCCAGTTCATTGGCACTTTCTATTTTTCCCAAATGGCCTCTATTCTCACCATGAATTATTTCAAATGGAATTGGCTCCATTTCTAGTGCATATATCAAAGCTTTTACTGATAGAATGACAAAATGTAACAGTCTTAGGACAAGAAATTGTATATTTGTCATCATTACAGTTTACAAAATACACTTTGGAAACATGCAGTCTTTATTAATTAAAACAATAATGCATTTTTGACATTGATTAGCTTTAAAAATCTGATTCCTGGCCAAATAAAAACTTGACACTTTTAAGGTTACCAGATTTACACTATGCATCAAAATATAGTGTAAATTACCATATGTAATGATTGGTACCATAGCAGCTTCTGAACATAGACTTTTCTGCTTGCTCTTCATGCTTTAAACAACTCATGTAAAATCATAAAACTCAGAAGTGAAGTGTGCAGTTAAGTCAAGTGCACAATAATTCACTTTAATGTAATAAACCAAATCACTTAAACACATTCTGTCTGCTAAATAGCTATTTTGTCTTCATTTCCACTGCCTTCTTTTCTAACATTACCTCTTACCTTTGTGCTCTTCACATTTGTATATATTTTTTCTTTTCGTTGCGTAGGAAGGAGTTCTGCGAGCTGTGCTTGGTGAAGGAAAGACAGACAGACAAGGTGTTTGTCTGTAAGAAATTCCTCAAGAAGGATGGCAGAAAAGTCCGCAAGGCTGCCAAGAACGAAATCATGATCCTGAAATTGTACGCAGTCAGTGGACAGATGGGTGTATGACGGAAGGACATGCAGAGAGCTTGAGAATGAGTTTGGGATTGCTTTGCTTGTGTGACTGATCTTTATATAGATTTGTTATAAATGCTTAAACTAGTTTTACAAATACTGTTTATGAGTATATTTAAACTCAATTACAAATTACAAACTGCAGCTGAACATGAAGTCTGACTTTTTTTTTTCATTTCCAGGGTTAATCATCCAAATATACTTCAACTGATAGATACATACGAGACAAGAAAAGAGTACTTTATCATCCAGGAACTGTGAGTGTCTTTTTAAACTGTGTATTCCTTTTGTGCAAGCATCCTTTCCGATGTGCTTTAAAGTTATGTGCCAGTTAATTGTGTTTGTGCCTTTGTGGACCTTTATAGACACACATTTATCAGCTGGAGGCCAGGGGTTGAGTCTCTCTTCTTATTACTGTGTGCTCAGTTCCACCCCTCAGCACCAGAGGAAGGTGTTAGATTTGATATTTGCTCTTAGTAACACTACATTACTCAGTGCTCCTGAAGCACTGTTTGGCATAAGTGGGTCTCTAAGGAGAACAAGAGATCGATATGCTAGAGTGTGCCCTGTCCATGTCTTTAGAGAGTAGTGGCCCTGTCCACACTTGCTACCCATCTCTGAGAAAGTATGCCAATTTGCAGTAAGCATAAAAAGTATCTCAGTACATCACACTCACAGATTGCACTCAAAATGAGTTTAATTGTCAGTCTGTTCCTGTGTTGGTGTGTCACACTGATGCATGCTGTGGTCCTCCTGCTAACGGCTAAATAGGATGATTGTACCCTTCGTTTACTCACTGATGTTAACCAGTTTCCTAGACTAATGACCAACACTCTCATTTTTAATTGCTCATTCATGGTAGCTTTGGGCCAGCAAAACAGACTGGCTCGCTAAAAGGAGCAGTGAACTGGCTTTCTACACAGAACATGTGGTTTACAGCTACACCCTTAAAAATTAATTTGACCATGAAAATGGTTTATGTTGCTCATGTTGTGTTCATGAATACAGGGCCACGGGAGGTGATGTGTTTGACTGGATTTTGGACCAAGGAAATTACACAGAGAGAGACGCTTCCAATGTCATCAGACAAGTCCTAGAGGCTGTTGCGTACTTGCACTCTCTCAACATAGTTCACAGGAATCTGAAGGTACTTTTTTTCAAGTATTGCATCTGGCGATCAAGAGGTCCAAAAGAGATTGCCTTTTAAAAAGCTATTTAGTCAAGAGATGCTCAGCAGAGACACATCAGAGCTGTGTTAATGACTCAACCTGTTAGAACATTTGTTTGGACATTTTGACCAAAAGAAAAACACCATCTTTGTTGCTTATAGTAATCTCCGGTGAGGCACAAATGCAGGCAGATTGATATCTTAAGCCTCCATTAACAAGTAATTATATTGTGGTTATTACATCTCATGAGCTTCAGGCGCCCTCTACTGGGGAACACTGGCCTCAAACAGCATTCTATAGAAATTGTAATACAGGCCCACTTCATGGCAACTAAATGGTCAAATTCCCATTCACTGTCAATGCCGGTGAGGCCCTTTTCAGTCCAACCACTGTTATGCTGCTCTTTTCAAATAACAATATGTATCTGCTTTATCTTTAAAATACAAAAGCACATATGTAAATTAACAATTTGTTCAAGTAATATTGTGTTAAGCTAAATAAATAATTTCCTTTATTTTGTTCAGCTTGAAAACCTGATGTACTACACAGAAAACAACCATAACAAGGTAGTCTTGCGAGACTTCTACTTGTCTCGGTTTGAAAATGGGCCCATCACCGAACCTTGTGGAACACCAGAGTACCTGGGTAAGAATCTCTTTATGTGTTATGTTTCTGTACTTCTTGTCTGCCCTATGTTGTGATTAAAGGTCTGTCTTCAAGAGTTAGATAATAATAATTAAATAATTAGAGAAATCAGAATTTGCCTACATTGTCTTCATTCCCTCCACTTTTAATTTGGCATGTTTTTGTCCTGCAGCTCCTGAAGTAGTGGCTCGGCATCGGTATGGACGGCCGGTAGATTGTTGGGCTGTGGGGGTCATAATGTATATACTGTGAGTTGACACTAAATCTAATTTTACAACAGTGTACACTTAACTATGTACTGCATATGTTTCTTTTCACCTGAAAGCAGGCTGTATATTTATGTACATACCTGCATCTCAAACATTTCTCTGTGTATTTATAGTTTATCAGGTAACCCCCCTTTTTATGATGAAACAGAGGAGGAAAATGCAGATTTACATAATCGCATCATCTTCTGTCGGATTGTCGCTGGTGATTTTGAGTTTGATTCGCCTTACTGGGATGATATTTCACCTGCAGGTACACAACTTCACCACATGAGGGCAACGTGCATGCACACATTCAAGTTAACCTGCTGATGGAGCAACAAACTTGCCCACCACTTTAAAAGATGTCATGATTTTAAATTTTGTGTGCCTTTTCAAAATGCTACTTTTTCAGCTAAGGAGCTTGTCTGTCGGCTTATGGAAGTTGATCAGATGCTGAGAATCACAGCACAGGATGCACTCTGGCACGAATGGTACTAGACAGGAGGCCACCACTTAAACTCTTACAAGTTTCTTCAAGGCTGACACTTATTTTTACACTTTCCCCATTGCAGGATTGCTGGGAATGGTGCATCAGAGAAGAATCTGAAAGATGGTGTGTGTGCCCAGTTTGAGAAGAACTTTGCTAAGGCTAAATGGCGGGTATGATTCCATGTCTTTTTACATTCCCTCATAAGAAAAGGCATTTAAAATGTGTCATGTAAAACTGCAGATTCTGATGTATATTTTTGCTCCACTTACATCTGCAAATGTATGCTGTATATATAAAAATTACCACAACATGTAAACACAGAAGAGCAAGGCAAATTGAATTGGTATATGGTTCAGTAACAGCTTTAATCCTCTTCTCTCTTTCTTCATGTGGTTCCCAGGAGTTGAAGGTATTGTAACTCACTGCAAGGGAGAGTGAAAGGACAGAGCATGGACAGAAACTCGCTCAGCATGATTCATTAGCACATCTTACCAAACAATCTGTTTTAAAGGATGTGGTGAACATGTTTGGGCCAATGGAGCTTTTGGCTCATGCTCTGTTCCTACCCTCTGTCACACTGCCTGTCCCAGAAGAAATCCATCCACCTTGCCCCACTTTTCTTCACTAGGTTACACTCAAAGTGGCTCACTCTGTTCCTTTCTTTCTCCTCATCTGTACTAATAAACTATGATTAGTGAAATAAGATAATGATCAGCAAAAAAGAACACTATGGTTCTTGTCTGTGTTGCTTATAGATGAGTGTAGATAAGGAGGCCGACATTAGAAAGGATTTAAGGGATGTAGGCCACTTTGGACTAATGCACTACAGTGAAGGTGCCGTGTCATTCCTCTTGGTAGAATCCTTGCACCTATAGGTCTCATCCTAATGTATACAGAACCTTATGGTAGTCTGCATAATACTTAGTGACATTTTTGTGTCCAAATACCTTTTCACTTCAGGAGAATCAATGTCCCTGGGACAGGTCTTTTGATTAAACTTTGTTCTAATGTCTTTAGAAATGGTTAACTACATACAGTCAGACAAGACTTTTCTCTTCTTTGTAGAAGATTGATTTAATTGCCCCTATAGTCTGCCCTTATAGTCTGCAGGGTACATTATTTAATATTCTCCTGAAAGTTATAAATGGTGCTAAATATTCTGTACTGGTCAAAGAGCATCTCAGCTCGACAACATGATGGTAAATCATTGCCTTATCGATATTTTCACCAACTGCTTTATGTGTTTAGAACTCATTAACAGAAAACTATTTTGTGAGGAAACTGTAAATTAGCAGCATTTAATTTCTTTTTACACATTTTGAATAATTTTCTGTGTCTTTTGTCTGCTTTGCAGAAAGCAATCCGCGTCACAACCTTCATGCAACGACTGAAGAACCCAGAGGCTCTGACTGACAGTTCGGCTGAGGTTCAGGGAGGTGAAGAGTCCCAAAGGACAAGTGATGAGGGAGATAAGGGTACAAGTGATGGTGGAGTAACATCAAGTAGTGTGTCTTTAGAGGTAACTGTAGAGAATAGCCCAGCAGGTATGGATCATGAAGAGATAGGAGACAAACCAGAGAAGGTGACTACATGTATAGGCCCAACAGTTGGTATTTCCCCCTCAGACATAAAGGAGTATCTATGTCAACAGAGCCAATCACCTGAAACTGCTCAGGAGAAAAAGACAGATGAAGGGACCAGAAAGATAGCAGCTAATTTCAGTCAAAATAAAGTATTTCCAGAAAATAAGCAAGAAACAATAGTCTCCGATAGTTGTTTGGGTTCTAATTTTGACAAAAAACATACCGGCCATTCCCCTGACCCTGCTAATAAACGTAAGATGGCTGCAACTCTCCATGGCACATCATCCACAGTCTCTGCTGCAGGACCAGCTGCTGTTACAGTGACACCTGAAAAAAAGCTTGGCACACAAAAAGAGAAAAGGGATGACAACAGTGAGAACTGGTGCCAGACACAAGTTCCAGAAGCAGTGGCTGAAAGGTCAGTAGGAGCATCGGTCACACCAGCAACAGCAGTGGGAGAAGTGAGGTTAAGGGGTGATGCTAGCCCTATGGTTAGAAGGGATAGAGAGGCCAAGAAAACAGATAGATACAGTGCTGAGTTTAGCATACCAAGGACAGGCCCTGCCCCAGGTCAAGGTTGTTATTCAGTCGGCAGCACAGCCAGTTTAGGGCGTCATGCAATACCCTACAAGCCAGAAGTTGGGACTGTGGGACTGGAGATGACCAGTTTTGGAAGTCCATACAGTTCCCTGTATGCAACTGGTGCAGGGATTGGAATGTATGGGACTGGACTACCACACACAAGTGGAAGCAGCACAACAAGTGACTGGCAAATGGACAGTGTGATTGAGCAAATTGAGAAACAAATGGCTGCTGTGTTGGAGAAGATTGAAGGAGACATGCCCTCACTGCTTGAACAAATCAGTGACTGTCCACCTGAACCATCACGTGTTGTCCGGAGCACACACGCTTCTCCTGCCACTTCCCGAGCACATCCCTCAACCACACCACCTCCACTTCCAAACTCCCCCAGGCCTGCACAGCCTTCTCTTCCTCGCCTTACTATCCCACCTCCCTCCTACCCACCACCCTCCCCACCTACACAGGCTTCACCACAGGTTGCAGCAGATCAAGGAGATGGACATAGCGGTGCAGCTCACACCGGCCAGTCACCGAGGGCGGGGATGGGCAGGGGGCTTTGAAAGGGGCATGCAAACTGTTCCAATACACATGTTCACTGGAATTTATAATAAAAACTTTAAAGACTGCTCACCTTGACACATAACCTCTAATGTAAAAATTGCCATGCAGCATTGTTTAGTTTTATGTACAATTGGGTAAGGGAGCTCTGCCAACCAATTTACTTTGCTTGAGTATTTTATGTCTCAAATTCATATAATGTGCATGAAATGCTCACCACATATTTTGCAGAGGTGTGGTATTCACAGTAGCACATGGGAATGTGTTATGTTTAATATCCTCTTTAATGTCAATTGCTCATTCAGTCTTTGGAATAGTCTCACAGTCTAGACTTAAGTTACTTTTTGACTTATTTTGCAGATCATGCCTATCATTATATTTCTCTTTTATGTAGCTCTTCAATTTACTGTAGGTCTGTTATATTTCTGTACATTACCAAATTCACTCAGCAGGATGTTCTATACTTGTGGTTTAGCTGGAAAAAAATAATATATTGTATAAAAGCTTTGCAATAATAACATGAATAGGTAAAGAACATGAGGCCATGTCTTTATTTGAGGTGTCCAATAGGTACCTTACGTTACATTTTTAATAAGGTTTTGTACAGTTATTTGGGGAAAATTATGTTTATGTTGCCCTCTCTATAAAAAGGTCTGTCTGCTTTTATCATGTGTTATCGTTAATGTGGTCCCATTGTGTACTCTGCTTATCCCTTTAAAATGCACTTTCTCCCAGTGTAAACTGTGCTGTTTGCAAACCTTTAAATAAAATAAAACAAAATAACAGCTTTTTCTTCTTTCCTAACAATACATGTTACGCGTGGTTAGGTCTGTAAAACCTGACAAGATGTCTCCATTTGCTTTAATTGTTCTGTTTACACCATTTCTACAGAAAGCCGTTATAAAAGGTTCACGTTACGGTAGCTCAAAGCCTACAATTCCCGGCTGACTTTGGGCCCCGGTCAGGTTGGACCAAAATGTGACTCTATCGGGGTAAAAAGATACGCGTAACTTCAAACAGCAAAATATTTCAATATATCGTGATATCTTAACATGTCTGATGCATGTTCAAATTTTCAGCTGTCCGTTTTCATACCTAGTGATTGGCAATATAGCCTTTGTCTCAAAAACTGATCGGATAGCGTTTTCGTTGTGACCCCTGCTCTAGAATAATGGTACTGCCTGTAACGTGCACATGTTGCTGCTTTGCTTTGCTTTAACTGAAATAGAGTGAGGGGAAACGGTTGGGAGCTGCCGGCCACTCAAGCAATCGTCCAGCAGAGAAACTCACACAGAGCCCGCCACCCTGACATACTTCACAGTCTGGCCTCATCTGTATTTAATACCTATATACTGTTTATTTTCGTGTTTAAATACAACCCGTTTTAATATTACAGATCAGGCCGAGTAATATCGGATGTGGTAAGTTCTATACACTTGTAATGATCAAGTCTAGTTTATGTTAGCTTCGGCTAGTTGGCTAACGCTATCTGGTACAGAAGGAAAAGTGGTTGGGTGGCTAGATAGCTGGAAAGCTAGCAACACGAGCGCTAACAACTACGCAGTCGTTTGATGTGCAATTTTGATGGTTGGTAGCAGTATTTGAAATATTTTTCTTGTGCGGCATGAACAAGCCTAGCCAACAAGCTACTGTCTCGAAACTCAACGCAAACTAGGATTTGCACATTTATGTGCACATCAGTGGTATAAGAATAACGTGTGTGATATAGATTGTTCATGGTAGCTCTGATGCTAATTGGCTGCAAACATGGATGTACCGCTGAGAGGTTCTTGAAAACGGAGTGCATTGGAGCATTGTTTGTATATATGTATCAATGTCCTGGGATGTTATTGTTTCACCAGTTTGACGTAAATATAGTTTAGGGTAACACTGGGGAGACATGGCAGTAGATATTTTCAGATAACATTTCAGTGGCCAGTGTTCTCTTTTTGCAAGTTGAGACGGGTTGCTTAACAGGTCATTACTTTGTGTACCAAGTCGAACGAAAATGTTCTGTCTGAACTGACTGGTGGTCCCTGCGAAATGTGTATCGGGAGTATAAGGCCCACTCTTATGCTGGGCCTTTGTCAATTGGCAGGCACCCCCTCCCCCAATACTCTTCTGCAAGGCATGCTCACCCCTAACCTCAGTCTGACTGAGGGCCCAGACATTGAGCATCACTAAAGGCAGAAGCAACCTACCTCTTATTGTGATATGACGTCACGGTTGACAGCACGCAAATGCCATTTTTATCGTTTTGCCTTGATCAATGGTGTCCATTTTTTCAGTGATGAAGGGCCATACAACCAATTAAGAATTAGATCAAGGGCCAAACAGACTAACAGTTTAGCCTTTGCTGGAATGTGTTATATACAGCTTTGCCCTGGGCAAATCAAAGTATTTTGTGCCATTTTTTCTGATCACTGACATTTTACGCATTTGTAACATGGCCTTTTTTGCCATTTTCATAATTTTCCACCAAGTGCCACAAGGCAACTAAATACGAGCCGGTCAATAGGAGCTTTGGCTTTGATTTTTAGATGTACGAGTTTTATTTTTGCTACCGTACTGCAATATACTACCTGAACATTGCGTCCTTGTACAAGCTGGTTTATTTATTTTTTTGCTAATGTTTGCAGAGTGCACAAAATACCCTTTCTTTAGCTATAGTTAAACTTGCATCATGTCAGCACTTTAGACAAACACTCGCCGTTTTCTACGATATTTCTGGATGTCTTCCAGCTCATTGTACAGTAGTGCATAGCATGCTTGTTCTGGTGGCAGGGGAGGGATGAGTGAGCTTTAGCCTCGGCTTTGTGGCCAATGAGCTGAAGGTTTGGTGGAGAAGCATGCTCAGCGTCTTCTTTCCTGTTGAATATTTCAGCCCATGCGTCACGCATCCTCCGCCCCTTTCTCCCCATCTGCCATTTTGGTTTTGTTCCCGTCTGCAGTTGCAAAGCCAGCAGCGCATTTACATTGGAGAGACACTAGTACGTAGTGACTCGACAATATAGAGCGGACCTCCTTAATCTCTAATTGCAGATTGTTTTTTTAGTACTATCGTCGAAATATCCATTCATATCCATCTCTAAACACAGCGGTTGGGGAGCGGCTTCGCATTGGGAAGGGACCGAGAAGGATTATTGGTAAGAATAAAGAAATCAATGAAGCACGAGTGTAATTGCTAGTCTCTCGGTTTCAAAAATGTATTATGGGAAAACTGTGAACTTAATAGAACCGCATTGAGTGCTACTACTTAGAACCAGTGGATCCTTTATATGTACGTGTGAAAATGAACGCGTTGCCGTCTTTCCTTAGCAGGTTGAAAGAGCTTCAGCTGCTAGCCTGTAAAGTTGTTCCGCACTGGGGGTAGAGCAGGCCTAGGCCGAGCCTGCTAATGGATTGACTGGCAGTCTAGTGTTTGCTTTCCTCTGACTTATTCGTGTCCAACACGGTCATCTTGCCAAATCACTTTAACTGATTAGTAACACGACAACATCTTAGCCCTTTTCTCCTTGTGTTACTCGATTCAGTCTCGTTAAATGTTGAAACCTTCAAAGGTTTTAGTAGCTGTCATATTGGTATCGTTTCAACCTGGGTGCTTTGCTGTATCATGCCGGATGAATCATTTTCGTTTTTGACAGACGGTAATCGCGCACCTTATTGTGAAGTAAGAGTGTCATTCATTTGACTTTTGTTCATTTAACACTTGATCCAACTCTTTGCGACGTCGATAGACTTTCGAACTCATTTATTAATGGTAAACTTTGACATGAGGGCACACAGCTTCATTGGCTGCTTTGGATGCGGAAATATTAAAGCCGTGCAGTCGCATTGTGTCTGGGGTACTGCTGACTTTTTCCTTTGTCGCTGCTTTGGAATATCCTTTCACGGACATATTCTGTTAATTTAACTATTACCAATGGCCCTGTATTTACAGCTTAAATCCAACAAGACTGTCAGAAGTACAATGTCGTCCCTGTGTCCCATGTAGCTTTACCGCAGTGAAGTTTTAATGAATCAGCTGTTTTTGTTCAAAGTGCTGGGCTCCATAAACATGGGATGATAAACAATAGTTGTGCATGAACAAGCTGCTTCTGTGTCTCAGTCTAAACTGAACTTGAAATGGTGCTATTCAAGTTTCTTACTGAGCTGTTTTTTTCTAGCAGATTTGAATTTGGCCCAAAGCCAGCCCAGCTGCTCCCAAACTAGATCCTTTTTTTCTGTCATGAAGCGGATTGGAGATTTTGCCTGTTTATTACTTGTAAAACCAAAGCAATACATAACTTTTTTTAAAAACTAATTTGGGTGTCTAAGATGTAGTTTTTTGTTGTGTTTTTATCAGTAAGTTCCAATTCAGTCATACATTGGAAAATGTAATTAAATGTATTTCTTTTTCTATTATCTCAGTGTAGTTTCTTGATTTATCATTATGTGTATTTATCCAATCTTATATTGCAGATGTCCAGCTCGCCGCTGTCCAAGAAGCGTCGCTTGTCAGGAACAGAGACGAAGACGGGATCCCACTGCTCCTCCTCTAACTCTGTCAGAACTGATCTGTCCCATACACCTGCCAACGTAAATTAATTTTTTAAAGCCATAAAATTCAAGTAATTTTTTCACACAATATTTCACACATTCTGTACATGTGCTCATAGGGCATGGCTAAAAATGGCAATGATGCTGAGATTGATGAAGGCCTGTACTCTAGACAGCTGTAAGTCTTTAGCAAAATGCATTTTCAGTTTACCATCTTGTTATTGTACTAATAATCCTTCCTTGCTTTCGAAGTTATGTTTTGGGCCATGAAGCGATGAAGCGCATGCAGAACTCCAATGTCCTAATCTCGGGCATGAGAGGTCTTGGGGTGGAGATTGCAAAGAATGTTATCCTGGGAGGTGTTAGAAGTGTCACCGTACACGACGAAGGTGTTGCAGAATGGAGAGACCTGTCTTCACAGGTGGGTAAAAGTAAACTTTCTGATTCAAATGTAGTCTTTTCTCTTACACTTATTTGGTGATTTCAAAGTGTACTGTGGCTTTCACCTTGAGTTGTTGTGCCACCTCCCTTCCTCCTCGCTAACCCATTAGATGACCTACATTTACCAGTGGGTGGCCTCTTCCCAGGTCATTATCAAAGAAGGGCTCAGGGCGAATTTAGGACATAATCAAATTAAAAAAAATTAAGATTGTTATCTTGCATGTAGTCTCCCACAGTGGAGTTCAACCTTTTCTCCTGAAATATATTATTTCTATATTTTTGATACAAATGGAAATGGCCTGTTTTGATGTTATGCCTCTGCATGCCTTGTATGAAAGACATAAGATAGTTCCACAATTTAATTTGTGTGTGTGGCTATTAGTTTTATCTTCGTGAAGAGGATCTTGGGAAGAACAGGGCTGAAGTCAGTCAGCCTCGTTTGGCAGAGCTTAACAACTACGTTCCTGTCACATCCTACACTGGAGCTCTCACTGAGGACTTTCTGACCAAGTTTCAGGTATATGTGTTGTTACTGCTTGTTCTCTTTCAACTGACACAATGAATGTTAAATTCAATTAAATGCTCATAGGTTTCACTTTTGTTATAGGTGGTAGTGTTGACTAATTCCTCTTTGGAGGAGCAGCAGCATTTGGGGGAGCTCTGTCACAACAAAGGGATCAAGTTTGTTGTTGCTGATACACGTGGTCTTTTTGGGTAAAGCTTTGAATTCGACATTTCAGCTTTTAGAAGTGTTGAATGATGAGTGACATTTTTTGTTCCTATGTTATAGTCAGCTCTTCTGTGACTTTAATGACATGATAGTGTACGACACAAATGGAGAACAGCCATTGAGTGCCATGATTTCCATGATCACCAAGGTTAGTTAACCATTGTTTCAACAAAAAGAAAACAACTAAAGAAACATTGCATTTTTCCTTAATAAGCTATGCATATTTACAGGACAGCCAAGGAGTTGTGACATGTCTGGATGAGGCTCGACACGGATTTGAGAGTGGAGACTATGTCACCTTCACTGAGATTCAGGGTATGACAGAGCTCAATGGCTGCAAGCCAGTGGAAATCAAAGTTCTGGGTAAGTTGACTTTGCATGTTTAAAACATTTTAGTGGCCTGGTTATGACTAAATTGATTTGTTCGTCACCTATGCTCAGGTCCCTACACCTTCAGTATCTGTGATACTGCAGGATTTTCAGACTATGTGAGAGGAGGAATAGTCTCACAGGTCAAAATGCCCAAGAAGATTTCTTTTGTAAGTATCTGACACTTTTATGTGTAGCCATAATTTTTCAAGCATCATTGTATTTAAATACTGAGATGAATATGGCACTTAACCAGAAATATTTATGAACCTTGCAGAAATCACTTTCTTCCTCCATGGCTGAGCCAGAGTTTATTATGACAGACTTTGCCAAGTTTGATCGCCCGGGACAAGTGCACATTGGCTTCCAAGCTCTCCATGCCTTCCTAAAGAAACATGGCCACCCACCTGCTCCTTGGAACCAGGTAAATCACACTCTGATAACCATGCACACATTTAGTTAAAATCATTTTCAGATACAGACTTTAAGTCTTTAATGGCCCACCCAAGTTTCACCTCACACACATTTTTGTTTCAGGCTGATGGTGATGAGTTCTTGATGTTGGCCAAGGAGATAAACTCTGCCCAGGCAGGGCAGGGCAAGGTGGAGGAGTTGGATGAGGGCCTCATTAAAAAGATATCATATGTGTCTGCTGGTGACCTAGCCCCTGTCAATGCCTTCATTGGCGGTCTGGCTGCTCAGGAAGTAATGAAGGTAAGTATCTAGATCTGTCATATTTCCAAAATATGTTGGCCAACCCTGCTAAGACACTATGACTGACATGTATGAGCATGTAGTGTCAAGAAAATGAGTTCCATATTACATTTTTGGTATTTCACATGCCTTGTTTCCTTAGGCATGCACAGGGAAATTCATGCCAGTAATGCAGTGGCTGTACTTTGATGCCCTGGAGTGCCTGCCTGAGGAGGGAGTTGTGCTCACTGAGGAAGATTGCACACCTGTACGTGAAAATGAAATGCACTAAAGCAGGTGCTGCTTTCTGTGACAGGTTGAGATGTTGAACACATTTTTGTTTTCTTACTGCAGAAGAACTGCCGTTATGATGGCCAGATTGCAGTTTTTGGCACCAAGCTGCAGGATACTCTTGCCAAACAGCGCTATTTCTTGGTAGGCTGACCAGACAAGCATGTTTTTAAGTTTTTCTTCATGTCACTTGTCACTAATTCTGTTTTTGCAACATTAGGTTGGAGCTGGTGCCATTGGGTGCGAGTTGTTGAAAAACTTTGCCATGATTGGACTTGCTTGTGGAGAGGGGGAGGTCATTGTGACAGACATGGACACCATTGAGAAATCCAACCTCAACCGACAGTTCCTCTTCAGACCCTCAGATGTTACGGTCAGTGCTGTGTAAATTGTAATCATATGACTATTAAGTGATTTGTGGTGAATACAGAGTTGAGCCATTTGCATCTGCTTCTACTTACTGTTATATATTTTATAACACGATGTAAAACACACTTATTATGACAGAAAATGAAGAGTGACACAGCAGCTGCTGCAGTGAAGCAGATGAACCCCTCCATCAGGATCACAGGTCACCAGAACCGAGTGGGCCCTGACACAGAGAGGATCTATGACGATGACTTCTTTGAGAGTCTTGATGGAGTAGCCAATGCACTTGATAATGTTGATGCACGTAAGTCATTAAAAGTCACAATACTGTTAAAATGTGGGGGGAAAAAATGTACTAATAGAATTGACTATTTAATTCAGGTATGTACATGGATCGAAGATGTGTCTACTACCGCAAACCCTTGCTTGAATCTGGAACTCTAGGCACTAAAGGCAATGTCCAAGTTGTCATCCCATTCCTCACAGAGTCATACAGCTCCAGCCAAGATCCACCCGAGAAGTCCATCCCCATCTGTACCCTCAAGAATTTCCCAAATGCCATTGAGCACACACTGCAGGTTAGAAAACAAAAAAAATGTTTATCTTAAACCTTTGAGTGACAGAACATCGATGAAGACTTAAATCTTTAGTTACTAAGACTTTTTTTTTTTGCTCTCATATGTTCAGTGGGCTCGTGATGAGTTTGAAGGACTGTTTAAACAACCATCAGAGAACGCGATGCAGTACCTTACGTAAGTTGCTCACTTGTACCAGACAGATGTGTGAATAAAGGTTTTTTAATGTGTTGCTTTGATCTTTTTTCCCCCAGGGATCCCAAGTTTATGGAGCGAACTCTGAAACTTCCTGGTGCTCAGCCTGTAGAGGTTCTTGATGCAGTTCACAAGACCCTTGTTACAGACTGCCCTCACAGCTGGGCAGACTGTGTAGCCTGGGCACGCAACCACTGGCAGTGCCAATATAGCAACAATATCCGCCAGCTTCTGCATAACTTTCCCCCAGATCAGGTACACACTGATATTACCTATTAGGACTGGGCATTATTTTGATTTCGCCAACAAAACAAGCAATAGTTTTTCTGCATGTAAATCTGCAACAACAAGCATCAAACCAATATGTTTTTGCTAATCTCCGATGATGATTTAGCCATGCTAATACTGATACATCAGGGAGATATTTGGTCTGCCTGGGTGTAAGTGAGTTTAATTTAACTTCTCACATTGACTGGATCAGTGTGTGCTGAGGAGGATAATGTCTGCATGTTAAAAGTACTGTATTTTTACTTTTGCCATCATGCAGTGTAGCTGAAGTAACATTTTGGATTACTCAAGTTTCACTTATAATGAACAATGTATTTATCTTGTCTTTCAGCTTACCAGCTCTGGTGCCCCATTCTGGTCTGGGCCAAAGAGGTGCCCCCATCCTCTAGAATTCAGCACTAGCAATGTATGTATTGTTTTATGCATTTTCAAGCCAAGAATAATTCTCAACATCACAAGGTAAAAACAGAAGGATCCTCTCTTACAGGACCTGCACATGGATTATGTAATTGCTGCAGCAAATTTATTTGCTCAGACATATGGCATCCAGGGCAGCACTGATCGTGCAGCTGTGGTAAAAATCTTGCAGGAGGTCAACGTGCCAGTGTTTACGCCTCGTTCTGGAGTAAAAATTCATGTCTCTGATCAGGAACTGCAGAATAGCAATTCCTCTGTTGGTAAGACAGCAACAACATTTGTTCAGAGATTGCAAATGTGGATTTGCATTTTCATTGCATTTTTGGTGCATTTACTATTAACCATTTTAGATGACACCAGGCTAGATGAGTTGAAGGCCCATCTGCCTGTCCCAGAGACTTTCCAAATTAAACTGTGCCCCATTGACTTTGAGAAGGTATGTAATCTCTTGGCATTTTAAAAAATAAAATGAATGGATTTTTTATGTATTTTTTTTCCATATATTAAACCCAATATTTATTCATTATTTACTTATGATGTTAAAAGGATGATGATACTAACTTCCACATGGACTTTATTGTGGCGGCATCCAACCTGAGAGCAGAAAACTATGACATTCCTCCGGCTGACAGGCACAAGGTGAGGACACTATCATATTTTATTGGGATTTGAAGAAATGTTTTTTAAGCGCCACTACCTGATGTTATTTTTCCATCCTGATCTTAGTTCCACCAATCACCTTTGGTTTGGTGTAATGTGTTCATGAGTTTAGTGACAAACTGATGTGATTGTAATATTGTAATTATCTTCACCCCTTTAAACACTGTGTGAATTTTTTTCCACTTTTCACTTTCCTGCCTTTTCTTTGTTTTTCTTTTTAGCGCTGTTTCTCTGACTAAACAAACAGAAAAAAACTTCCTATGCATTATCAGTAGCTGTTACTTCCTTGTTGACTCTGGTGTAGACCAGTGGGAGTGCCCCTTTTTCAGGAGTGAGCATGTGATTGGCCTAAGGCTTAACCTGCTCATCTGTTAAAATCCTTGATAATACAACCTCAATGACTTGAGTACAGTGATATCCTATTACGGCATTAAACAATTTTCATTAAATGCAAGAGAAAAAAAATGCCCATTTAAGCTTCAGTTTTAATTACATTCTTGTTCTGTCTAGAGCAAGCTAATAGCTGGCAAGATCATTCCTGCCATTGCCACAACCACCGCTGCAGTGGTAGGCCTGGTGTGTCTGGAGCTCTTGAAGATTGTCCAAGGACACAAGAAGCTGGAGACGTATAAAAATGGCTTCATGAACTTGGCTCTGCCTTTCTTCGGCTTCTCAGAACCTATTGCTGCTCCCAAACACAAGGTAAATGGCTCTTGCCGACTGAAATCAATGTTTGTTTTTGAAATTTACCTTTATTTGCAAAAAATAAATTAATAAAGTAATACTTCCTCAGTGTTTGCTTTTTGATCTCCAGTGATGAGTTTAGCCATGCTAATACTGATACAATAGGCTGCTTTTTTTGGCTGTCTAGGTGTAAGTGAGTTCAGCTCACCTTCTCACACTGATAGGATCAGTGTGTGCTGAGGAGATTAGTATTAAAATGTTCTTATTTTGTGTGAAACATTGATGTATTTTGATGCTTGTCAAGAATTCATTGTCATTCTTTTTCTTTGTTTTGTAGTACTACGAAATTGAGTGGTCATTGTGGGATCGCTTTGAGGTCACAGGGATGCAGCCCAGTGGAGAGGAGATGACACTTCGACAGTTCTTGGACTACTTTAAAGTATGTTCTGATTCAATTGTTTGTCTGCAGTGTTAGCCATGATTTAATAAGTAACCTTTCAAATTCTTCTGTTGTCAGAATGAGCAGAAGTTGGAGATCACCATGCTTTCTCAGGGAGTGTCTATGCTCTATTCCTTCTTTATGCCTGCAGCCAAACTCAAAGAGAGACTGGACCTACCGTAAGTTCTACATCTTAACAGTGGTTTATTTTATGCCTACAATATCTGCGAGTCAGCACTAACTTTTTGATGGTCTTTTTAGGATGACAGAGATTGTCACTAAAGTGTCTAAGAAGAAACTTGGGAAGCATGTAAAAGCCCTGGTATTTGAGCTATGCTGTAACGACCTGTCGGATGAGGATGTGGAAGTGCCCTATGTCAGATACACCATCCGCTGAGCTCCACAGATCCCACCTGCTGTAGAGTGGGGTTTGCTGAGGGAGATGATGGGTGGGTGTTAGAACGGAGGAGTCTGGGTGGGAGAGTTGATCCACGTCAGCTCTCGGATCAATCAGTTTTTTGGGCCTGTGGTTTGTGCAGACCTGTGCCTGAGTGTATATAGCCCCAGTAAGTGAGGATATGTGTGTGTGTGTGTGTTAAGGATCCAGTCGGTGATGAGCCACAAGAACAGGGTCATTTAAGGAAGAGAGCATGTAAACTGGACCTGACGGAGAGTTTACATAGAGGCCTACGTTGCCTCTAGGATTTCACCATGACCCTGAAAGATAGTCTTTGCACTCCCAACAGGCATTTAGCACTAAAGAAAGAATATTTTATTCCACACAACTCTTTCCAACTCTACTTGCTCTCTTCCCTACTTCAGCCCTTGCCTCTCACCAGGTCCAATATAATATAAGATGCAAAGTTCAGGCAAGAGCCCCCCAAATTAATACAACCTAGAATCAATTTTGTCCCACAACCATTGTCACTGCCCAGATCCTCACTTGAAAGTCCCAGAAGCCAAACACCCAATCCTGACTAGAAAACTGGACCCCAGTGTTTTGGCATCCCTTCACCCACCTCATTAGCAATGGTTCTGTGGCAATGACAAGGCTTTTGCACAAGATACACGTTTTCTCCAGTTGTATTTCCTGTTTCATTATTCTATATTAATTTTGAGGGTGGGGACAGAGTTGTGGTGCACACATCTTGTAGATCATAAACTTTGTACTTCTAACTCCAGATGGCAAACTGTATAAGCAAGGCAATGAGATGTATCTTGAAATGGGAGCACTTAGTGTGATAGTGAATAAACATGTATAAAACATGTCTGATTTGTGTCTTGTTTTGTTTTTGGAATTTCTGACAATTGCAACAAAAACTTTTTTTTTTTTTAATCAAATCTTTACAGATTACTTTTTTTTTCTTGAACTTATATATTTTTTATGCCAGTGCGACTGAACAAATACATCCTCTTAAATTGATAATATATAAGTAAATACATTTTAGATCCATGCAAAGTTTAGCATTTTCTGTAGATGTTTGCTTTCACAACACTTTAAATTTAGGTTCCACAGTCAACAGTTACTGTTTAAGTGAATATTTTTTGGCAAACTTGAGTTGTTTTAAGCCCTCCCTGATAACAGCGGATACGTGATTATGTACAACCCTAAAGGATGTGGTTGAGAGTGATGAGGAAGAAGAAGTGAGGAGGAACGAGGGCATAGAACCCCAACAAGCTGCCGACAAACAACTGTCATATGTACAGACAGGTTTTGTGTGGATTTAATCATTTCTCATTTTGGGAATGTAATTCTTCTGTAGAGATGCTCTGAAGACAATCATGGAAGTGGACCAGAGTGGTGAAACAAGGACTTCCTGGTATGTACCTTTGCGTTTTTATCTACTTCGCAGTGTTATAATCTTTAAGCACTGACAAACCACTAAAATGCGAAAAGAAGTCCTGTAGGGTAATCTAGCATTTTGATCAGTGCCCATTGATATGCATGTTAAAATACAGCCAGATTTTGAAATTGTACCCATTGAGCCTCTTAAGCTGTTAATCATAAAGTAACATGTAATCTTTCTAGGGCATCAACACCAGGAGAGCCATCCTATCCATTCTGTGACCATGCAGGAGTAAGTCAGACACTCTTTTTCTGTTTACATCTCTGTCACTACACAAGATTTAGATTGAAAAGTGGGTTGTTGATTTTTTTAAAACTATTCCTCCTTTAGAAAAAAAGAAAACAAGATATGAGTCCTGTCGCTGTGAATCAGATCATAGAGGTAAGTGTTAACACAAATAAAGTGTGTCTTCGCTTTTTCTCTAACGGAAATTAGTCAACCTTACCTTTGTAACCACAATGCTGAGTGCAGAGTTCTTGTTTTCTCCAGCTGTGCAGCTAGGGGAGAGGGTATTTAAACCTTATTTTGTACGTCTTAGAATTGTGTTTGGTTATGGTATGTATCATATCAATACTAAGTAGTTCCTTGCCTTCAATATACATTTCAAGCAGTTTATGCGGCTTGTGTGGAAAAAGCAGGCAGACATGTTGTATTTTAGTACATACACAGAGTTCAAATCTTCTTCCTCTTTGAAAGGCTCATACAGGAAATGAGAGATCTGCACCATGCAACATCTCACCCCCTCAACCTCTTTCTCTTCACTTTCCTGAACTACTACTTGTCTTTTCTGTCTTGAATGATTATTTTGTGCATAATTGCTACTGCCAAATTAGGATGAAGAGGAAGAAGAGGGAAGTGAGACTATGTCTGACCACATGAAGGATTCAGAGGTGAGTACATTCATTCATTTTTACGTGGTATATAGAATATATGTTGTTGGCACATATTTATTCCTCACTTTGCTTTTTTAACTTCAGGAGCCCAGTAATAAAAGGGTTAAACCAGTGACAAAGTCTAACAGCCTAACAGGTGTCATAACCCCGGTCAAGACCCCTGCTTTAAAACGCATTGGACAATCTATTTCGGTAGAGATTTTATATACTCAAATAATGTTATGTTGTTGATGCAAAAAAAAACCCAGAACATGCATACAGTATATAGTTGATGAACAACAATGCTCTTTTGACAGAGGTCTATCAGTTTTCGCACTGAGGCTCGGCCTTTGCCCCCAGCCCCGTTGCGACCTCGCTCAAAGGCCTCATCGTTTCCGCGGAGACGCAACAGCCTTTGCTGGAGTGACACTGTGGAGAGTCATGACCTTACTGCAAAAGAGATCAAACGACAAGAGGTATAAGATGTCATTCTGAAAGTAAGCTTGACATAATTGCAAATGGGGACGACCCTCAATAATCATTTCAGAGATAAAAGTTGAATAAAAGCCTTTAAAAGATTTTATCTGGGTCAAGCTGTGGAATTGCGCACTGTTTCGTGAAGCAGATTATGAAAGAGGATGTGTGCTGGCATTGAGAGGCTTCACTTCCTACAGAGTACAATCATCTGTCAAAGCTCACATTGTACCTCTCTGTAGTAGACACAGCATGTAGAGAGTCCAAACTAGTTAGATTCAGATGTTGGTGTCATTCTGATGGATCTCTCTGAACCATCTCCCAGGTAATCTACGAGCTGACACAGGGAGAGAGACAACTCATTGAGGACCTCAGTTTAGTTAAAAAGGTACACCTCTGTCACTCAAAAGGAATGAAGTTGATGCTGATTTCACACATTTTTGTGAGTTTGTTTACTTCAGCTATCCTTACTCTGACTTGCAGGTTTACTATGAGCCCATGCTAAAGTTGGACATCATGACAGAAAGTGAGCTGGGACAAATCTTTGGCACACTTGACTCACTCATTCCTCTTCATCAAGGTAAAAAATAACCCTGCCTTTCAGCGTTATAGTGGCACTTGAGAAGCAACTTTGTTACAAAATCACAGAAAAGCCTTTATATGAAATGTCACACTGCATCCATGGATATATACAGTGTGTTCATTGTTATTAGGGCACAAAACCTTGCATCTGGACTTGTTTATGCTTATGGATACAAGAATTCATGTCCATTCACTTTGCATTGTTAAGAATTCACCTCTCTGACTCGTTTTCCTCTCTGACGTCTCACCAGATCTTTTGGAGCGTCTAGAACGGCTGAGAGGATCAGAGAAGACTGTCGGGGAAGTGGGACCTACTCTTTTACACTGGGTATCTCCATGACAACCAAGGACTGAGAATAGAGTTATGCTGTGTACATTTGTCTAACTGCATGTTTCTCCTTCTTTTGTGCAGTTCCCTTGCCTGGCGGCTTATGTAACCTACTGTTGTAACCAGGTGGGAGCCAAAGCCTTGCTTGACCAGAAAAAACATGAGAAAAGGGTGGAGCACTTCCTACAGCTTTGCCAGGAGTCTTCTTTTAGCAGGAAACTGGACCTGTGGAACTTCCTGGATCTCCCTCGAAGCCGCTTGGTTAAATATCCACTGTTGTTGAAAGAGATACAGAAATGCACACCTTCAGATCACCCTGATGAGGACACTTTACCTGATGCTGTGAGTTAGGGGATAGCAAAATTCCACTTCACTTAAATGTTTGAGTTATAAACAGTGTTTTACTATCTGAAGCTTTAGCCTTTGATAAAAGACAAAGCATTTGATCACACCTTTTAGAAAATGGTGGAATAATTTTTTTTTTCCAATTAAATCATTTAATTAGCTTAGATCATGAAATGACAATGATGTTTGGTCTATAGTTGGAGTTGATCCAGAGCATTGTGGCTGAGGTGAATAAGAAGACAGGGGAGGCCGAATGTCAGTTTTACAGGCGGGGCCTGACCTACCTTGAAGAGAGCCAAAGATTACCTGAAATCCAACAGTCCCGCTTCCTATACTGCCATGGAGAGCTCAAGAACAACAAGGGCCAGGTAGCAGCACACTGTTATGTGGTTTCTCTTAGGTGTTCCAGATGCATTCATTCCATCCACAATAGACTTTTGAGACCTTTGTTCCTGCCCTAGTGGAGATAAAGATATGGAGTTTATCTTGTTGCATTCACATGATCAGAAATCAATTGAGTTTTTTCTCCTTTACTAGCGGCTCCATGTTTTCCTGTTTGAGCTGGCTTTAGTGCTCACCAGACCGGGTGAGGACAAAGATGGAGGTCAGGTATTTAGTGTTTACAGACAACCTCTGCCCAATGTCTCATTGAATCTAGAGGAGATCCCAGATGGAGAAGCAGGTGGAGGAGGGGGCTTCAGGGGAGCCTTCACTGGTGGAAATGATAAAGGTAAAAATTGTAAGTAAATCATACAATAAAACAATCAAACAAAGATGTTGTGTATCAAAATGAATGCTGATCTCTTTGTCCCTCTGTTCTAGTGAAGAACTGTTTCCGTGTGAGCAGCAGAGGGCGGTCTAAAGCTCACTCCTACAGCCTGCAGGCCAATGATTCCTTCAGCAAGCAGCAGTGGATCACCTGTCTGCGGCAGGCCATTATCCAGTCTCGGGACAGAAACGCTCATGCCAGCCAATCACAGTTCCCCTCCCATGCAGATCCTTCTCTCTGTCACATAGCTGACCTGAGCCTCAGCTCGGACACAGAAATGGCAGTCCAAACCAGTCGCTGACTGATCGGACTGATTACTATGAGGCATGTGGAATGTTAATATTGGACAAAAAAGAGGAAAAAAGGGACTATTATATTGCTCCGTTTAGTACCACACTTTTTTTGTATTTATGGTACCTTTGGGTTAAATTGTGTGTCAGCAGAGATGAAATGGTACTATTGAAATGTGATTTTTAATTGTGAATTTTTTGGTTACCACTTGTTTTTTTGTTTTGTTATTGTTTTTTAAATAAACTGACATTTACAATTCCGAGTGGGGTACTTGTGGAAAAGTACACAAAGACTTGACTAAGTATAGTCTACAAACTCCACAGCGAAAAGATTAGAGATGATTATCCTCCCTCCCTTTCTCCCCTTGTCTTTCTCTGCCTCTCCCTGACACTGGTGACAGGGCACAAGAGAGAGGTAGACTTTCAGTGCTAGCCCACAGGCACACACTGAAACAGTACACGGCCCCTAATGCATTTTTAACAGCTCAGCAGGTGATGGGAACAGTTTGCTTGGGACAGTTTGTCCACAGATAAAGTGACCAAGTGATCAGGTGAGTCCACATCCCTCTGTTTGCTAAGCTAAATAACAGGAAGTTTATTTGCCTGACTTTTGGTTTGATTAGGTGATCTAAAAGGGATCCGGAGTTCACATTTGGGTTTGTTATCATCTACAAATGTATAGTAAATTTCAAATGCTCTGCTAGCGTCATGCAGGAAATCTTGTTGCATATGTGAACTCTGTATGGTCTTTGAGATAACTACCACTATTGGATTAATTGGGATGTTTTTAATAGTAGTGACTTTCAAATGAAGTCAAGAGAGAAGTATAAACAAAGATTCAAGACAGGATTTGTCCTACATTAACAAATCTAACTTGCTCTTTTCTTTTTACCTTTTTTTTTTTTGGTCCTGTTATTCTTCTAAGCGTCCAGGAAGAATGGATAAAGCTCCTGTGTCCTTTATTTATTAACAACAGAAACAATTTCCTTTTTCCAAGAAGCTAAAATAGCATCTTGCTCACTTTTGACCCTGCATGTGGACCTGAACCTGTCTTGCATTACCAACAAACTATTGGGACTACGAATATTATTGTGTACTTGTCTGCCTCTGGATCCAGATTGGTAGACCAAAAATAATGCCTGGGGCCAATGGAGTCAATGTAGAGCCCTCATGTGAGGCTCTGTGTCGAACTTTGGTGTCCCAGAACGGCCTTCAGAGAGAGACAGCAGACATCTCCCAGTCCGTTCTCTACACATCACTGATGGGACTGCTACTGGTTGCTGACAATGAGGTGTGGACAACAACAAATTACCATCAGTCATTTTTCTGAACACGGTCAAAATTACATGGAGAGTACAGCATCACACGTGTTTAAGCACATGTCAGCACTCCTGGGTTTCTAATAGGATGAGTGCTTGAGACTGACCTCCTTTTAGCTTCACTTGCTTTGTTAATGACATAAGACGCTAAATCTGTCATACCAGGACTGTACACACACATACTCCAAGGGTGGAGCTAAAGCAGACAGACAGTGTCACAGAAACATAGTCAGGGCACATATTAATGGAGACATGATGTTTAGAAAACTCTTTGATTCACAAATGTGTTTTATTTTCACATGCAATATACTTTATTTACGTTATATGTGTACTTTCTTTTCCATAGAATGAGCAGCTCACTTTAGGGAGTGGCAGAGTTGGTCTTAGGAATGTTGGAAACACGGTTGGTATTTATTTATACAAGAAGCCAGAAATATATTTGACAATTTCCTAAAACAACACTTCTCCTTTTGTCAAAAAAGTGTTTTCTGAATGCGATAGTCCAGTGTTTGTCTCATACACATGGGCTTCGAGACTACTGCCTCATTAAGGCTTACAGACATGAGAAGTTAACCAAAGAGGATGCTAAACTAATGGAAGGTAGCTACTCTTTTCACTTTATTGAATATTTTCTTCATCATTTTGTCCTTTTCTCATTTTCTGCTGTTTATGTCAGCTTTCTCTCAGGTACTTTCAGGCCTTTGGGATGTAAATGGAGATGACACAGTGGTAAACCCAAGGCAGTTTTATAATATTTTTAAAGAAGCAGTGCCTCATTTCAGTGGATACAGGTTATATTTCCAGTTCTTTTCCCTCTCACATTCACAAAGTAAGAGTCTGTGTCTGTATATTCAAAATGTTTCTATGCCATTGTGTTTAATTTAGTCAACAAGATGCTCAGGAGTTTCTCAGGTTCCTTTTGGACAAGCTACACACAGAAATTAACCGTAGACCATATGTTCGACGAGTCAAAGATCCAGAGCAAAAATATGCCAGATTTAGGTATGTGTGCTCTTAGGAAAAAAAAAAAAAAAAAGCTATGTTGTACTTGTTTCTCTAATGTCTCATCACCGTAGGATCTCTGAAGAGGCAGCCTCTATGTGGAAAAGGCACTTGGAGAGAGATGACAGCAGGATAGTAGGTGAGCAGGGCAAAACCTTCAGTTGTAATGTACATTTATCATTTATTTTCTTATCTGGCACTAACATTCCTTGACACCTTCTCTACCTTTATGAAAGACCTGTTCTCGGGACAGCTGCGTAGCTCTCTGCACTGCTCAGTCTGTTCCCACTACTCCAACACGTTTGATGTGTTCTGTGATCTGTCGCTGCCAATCCCCAAGAGAAGCTCTGCAGGAGAGGTCACACTGAGGGAGTGCCTTGATCTGTTTTCACAAGAGGAGAGACTTGACAAGGAAAATTCCCCTGTAAGTTTGAAAGGACAATGGATTAAGAGTATGGCACCAATGTTTTATCAGTTTGTCCTTGTCTTTGGTGCTGATAAATGTCTGTCATGACTGTATTGTGTGTGTGTGCTTTAAAAATCTTTCAGATGTGTGAAAGATGCAACAGACGTACAGAAAGCACAAAGCGGCTGTCCATCCAGAGGTTTCCTCAAGTTATTGTGATTCGTATCCTTGGTCACGACTTCTCTAGTAACAAGCTCTTCTTTGTCCAACACTTGAATGATTGTACTTAACAGACTAATTTAGATTTGAATCGTTTTACAACATCACGGTGGTCTATCAGTAAAAGCACAGTGTGTGTATCCTTTCCACTGACAAAACTAGACCTTGGACCTTATGGACCAGTTGATTGTGGTAACTATTGTGTTAATAGTTTTTGATGGGAGACCAAAATCCAGAATTGCTGACTAACATCTAAATACAACATAAATGTAAACTCTTTTTTTCTCTAGGTCCTATTCTGTATGATTTATATGCAATATGTAACCATGCTGGCACAGTGAACATGGGCCACTACACAGCTTGCTCCTTAGATGAAAATGGATGGTGTTTCTATAATGACTCCAGGTGGGTTTTCTATTTTCTTCAGTGCTGCAATTCTCCAAAGCATGTGGTTTATATCTATATTGTAAATAAGCCCCTCATTTTATTTTCCTATCCACCCACTGACAGTGTCACTCCAATCTCAGAGAACCAGCTTCAGACCAATCAAGCCTATGTGTTATTCTACCAGCGCAGCAACAGCTCCACCACTATCAGGAAATAGGACAAACACTGGCTGATGCAGGCAGCCAATCAGAGCCACCACAATCCTTGTGACCATAGAAACAAACCGAAATGCCCTCACTGTAATTCTAGGATCTGAGAATTTGTCTCAGTGAGTATGTCCTCAAATGAACTGAATGAACTGCGTATGAGAGTTGTGCTCTGCTCACTCAAAAGACTGAGCCATACATAGACTGTCAATGCAGACAGCAGCCTCCTAAGTCCAGTGTCCAGGGTGGAAGTGTAATATAACAGAGCTGTACTTGTTTCTGGAGCTAAGTTCTTCACACATCAGAGATATACTTGACATAATTGTTAAAGACTAAATAGCAATAACTTTTGAATTGTGTTGTAAATAGTTATATAGAATTATATTTCATTAATGGCTGCATAGCAACAAATGCCATAACCTATATCATATTTCATGCACTCTCAGCTTGTCCTTTTTCTTCTCCATCTTATTAAATGAACATTTGCAGCGATCACCTGGTGTTTTTTAATTAAGTTGTATCTACAATTGTACTGCAATAACTAAAACCATTTTATATGCTTCAAAAAATGCACAGGTGAATTATTATTGTTATTAAAAATGAATTAATCAAGCTGTGCTGATTATTTTATTGATTATGTTACTCTACCAAAAATGTATTATGTTGGACTAATCCATTTATTTATTAATTTAAACTAATAAGCAAAGCGTCGCAGGAGCCGTTTGTGGATGACGTAATCGCGCACATGCGTACAGCTGGTGGGCGGAGTTTGTGAGTCGTTCAGGAAGAGGAGAAAGGCGGCGGACATATCAGACGGTAATCATATTCGGGGAAAACTTTTCAGCCTATTTAAACAGATTATTTTTAAAACTACTGAAAACGACAGAGTAGTGGGTGAGTGCTGTGATTATAGTTCCAGGAATAATAGCCTTAATGACAATGGTAAAAAGAGAGGAAAATCTTAGTAGCTTTCTGGCTAGCAAATGATAGCTGGTTTGACAGGCCCCGGAGACCATTGCATAGCTATTAGCAGGAATAGGGATACACAGCACGGAAATGTACTGTATTTTCACCATCTGAGTAAATGGTTAGTGGGTATTCCGTATTTAGAATGGCATTAGTTTTACAATATTTTTTATAACGTAAATCGAATACAGTTGTGCCACCGGTATCTGATGGGGAGTAGGGGTACTCGCGGTGAAGCATTTTGAAAGTTTCGAAAGTCCAACATAATCATCATGAATACACTGGAAAAAGTTACAAAATAAAAATGTGTTATGTACTTTAATGTAATTATTGTTCCATAGATGGCTGCCATCAGGAAGAAGTTGGTAATAGTTGGAGACGGAGCATGTGGCAAGACATGTTTGCTTATTGTCTTCAGCAAGGACCAGTTCCCAGAGGTCTACGTCCCTACTGTATTTGAGAACTATGTGGCAGACATTGAAGTGGATGGGAAACAGGTGAGACATTGCACATAGCATCCATAGCAACATGGTGATAGTTGTTTGACACCGAAAAGGCAATTGATAAATTATTTTGTATAATTTAAAACTGAGGGGAAAAAATAGCCTCTCAGAATATTGGTAAATTCTCCTTTATATTATTATAAATTACTCATACCACTTACTCATAATAATAGTACAATATTATATTAAAATGCATAATTTGGACACCTTTTTTTTAAGGTGGAGTTAGCTTTGTGGGATACAGCAGGTCAGGAAGACTATGACAGATTGAGGCCCCTCTCCTATCCTGACACAGATGTTATTCTGATGTGCTTCTCTGTGGACAGCCCGGACAGTTTAGGTATCCACAGCTTTCTCACAGCCTTTTCCAAATATTTGATTTGATAGATATAGATATATTGTTAATCAATATACCTCTTTTGTGCTGGTTATAGAAAATATTCCAGAAAAATGGACTCCTGAAGTCAAACATTTTTGTCCAAATGTTCCAATTATTCTTGTTGGTAACAAAAAGGATCTGCGTAATGATGAACACACCAGACGAGAGCTTGCCAAATTCAAACAGGTAACTTTTTCACCTTGTATTGTCTATCCTGAGTTTCTTCTAAGACTTTACTAACTCATTCTTCTTTTTTTTTCTTTCTTCAGGAACCAGTTAAATTTGAAGATGGCAGAGAGATGGCAAATCGCATCAATGCCTATGGTTACCAGGAGTGTTCTGCCAAAACCAAAGATGGTGTCAGGGAAGTCTTTGAAATGGCAACTCGGGCAGCACTGCAGGCTAAGAAACGTGGCAAGAAGTCTACCTGCCTTCTGTTATAAGTTCTTGATGAAGAAGGCACTGCCCTCAAGCACAGACACAAGGACAGCTTAAAATTAATGATTTATTGGGGAGAGCCTATGTGGATGTCCAGTTTCTTATCACCCAGTTACCCTCAGCATGTTCATGCAGGTTTCAAATGATTTAATAGGCTTTTATACCATGGCCCATAAAGGTGATAATATATTTTGTGCCATTTTGTGTCTACCAAAACTTTTAGATCTAGGGGTCTATAAGGCAGTTGGTAGTGGGTGATTTGAAGTTGATACAAATAAGGGTAAAGTGTGCCATGATGAGAATGAAGAGTAAAGGTCCTCACCCGGCCAAAGACAATGAGGACCTAAACATGAGACAAAAATGGGTTTGATTAACTCTAAATGTCTAAGTGGATCTTACACATTGTCGCCTACATGTAGTGCCTTGAGTGCAGTGGTCAGAAAGAATAAGTTGAAAGTTAAGGACTCATGATTATAGATGGGGTATTATTTTTTCACTTCTAGTGTATACGCAAGTTAAATGAAAGCTTTCTCCTTGTCATTGGCTTGGCTCCTATGGGCCCATGTTCTGACTCAGGCGCAGTGCAGGGGTATAATGTAGATTGTATGTTATACCATGTTGAAATAATGACATATACTTTAAAGAGCGAGTGTGTGTGTGTTGTATGGTTGTTTTCTTCAGTGCAGGTCAGCATGCAGTGAATGTGAGTTGATATTTTGTGTGTATTAACAAACTGTGTCTATGTACTGTATGCATGGAAAGCCTTCAGCATCTCTTACCACTCTCTGTTTCCATGCCAAAGTTACCCATAATGGTCATGTTCTTGGTTCAGAAGGGTCATGGCTTTAACAGCTACTCAGAATTAAAAATATACATTAATTTTACTGGAAGGCATTGCTCTATGGCTAGATGCACAATCAGGTTAAAGTTTAAATGAGTTTTAAAGAAGTGCATACAACAGATTCATAAATCAGTGATTCAGTTTATGAGTGATGTAGTTAAGATGAATATTACTTGTAATAGATAATAGGCATATCTTATTACCATTCTGTACTGTACGTCTTTCAAGGCCTTGTAAAGACATGTCATTGTGTATTTCAAGTTTGCCTTTTACTTAACTCTCCATTGCCCTATTAATATAATTGTATCATTACTTTCTATGGTTGATGTCTCTAATTTTCTGAGTATATTTTAATCATTTTATTAATCCTGCTGTTATGATCAGTTTATGTCAGTTAAATAAAAACATGTAACCTTAGTATTAGACATTGTTAATTAAACATCAAGCTTTGAGTGCAAGCATAGACTATAATAAACTGTCTATGTGTGTATGGCTTAAAGGTTTTTGGGTTGACTTTTTTTTTTTTTTTTGTACTGTGACCTTTGGGTTTAGTTTTTTTCGTCAAATAAAGATTGTATGTGCTTTCTGATTCATTTAATCAGTGAGGAATACTTAAGTCTTTAACTTCACTCTTTAACACGCTCAAGGCCTAACACTTACATTTGTATTTGTACCAACATTCATTTGTTCGTCTTGTTCAGAAATAAATTACATGAATGCGCCAATCAGACATCTGGGTCAACTAGGTCCCGCCCACTCTCAAATGTTGTCATGCTGTGGCCATTTTACACTTTATATCCTGCAAAAAAAACCAAAACAAAAGCTACGTTGGATTTTGGCATATGGATGCAGTTTGAAATTGAAGACATTTGTTGGTTCATGTGACGCTGGTAAGTGGTATTTAATTATGCAGAGTTCAGTTTGTATAAGTATGTCTGTAGCTAGCCTCTGTGTAGAGCTAACGAGGATCATGCTACGCTACTTAGCTTGCTAACAGAGCTCACCGCTAGATCACCTGACAGACTCGACAAGGGAAACAAGAGACAAAACCTGAAAGGGACACTTCATATTACATGAAATATATTACCAAATCACAAGTGGGCTTCGACTTTTGCCCTCCTGACTCCAAGGCCCCGGATAACTTACTTGGTTGTACCCCCGTTAGCTCACCTGCTCACCGCTATACAAGCGGTAATGCGGCACACTTCTTTTTGGTTTGTAGGTTTGTCATGTGCACAGTGCATGCCAATTTACGAAATCGAGCAAACTTGGTTCGTAATTGCTTTGCTTATTGCGATAAGACTTAAGAACTGTGAAGTAAAGGTGATGCTTGACCAACGACATCAGACGATCCAACCTTTGAAGTGCACCTTGTGAAACTCTGGTGTGCGCTAAATATGTGTGACACAATACGTAAACTATTGTGTGCTAAGTTATTTGTTGTTACAGGATAATAAATGTGACCTAAACATGGCGTAGGAGTTGGAGGCGAGTCGGTGGATCAGCATGGACATTGAGAGGAGGTGAGTCAAGCAATATTATAACCTACCTATTTCTAATAACACTAAGTCAGAGTCCCTCTCACAGCTTTTCTGTCACTAGAGGAGGGCGTGGTGACCGGATAGGCCGCTATGGGAAGCCCCATAATAATCACAACTATCAAGACAAAGACTATAGAGAATATGGACAAGAAGATGAAGAGTCAGGATATGACGCTACTGTCGTCGGGGACAGACCTTTTGGATTTGATAAGCAGACAGCAGAGGTCTGCAACTTCTCACAAGGGTGTTTCCAGGAGCCACTAGGGTTTCATGAGAGAGGAGCTGAGCACCAGGGGGTTGCTTGGCCCCCTTGCTCTCAACATGAACTAACCCCTCCCACTCAAAGAGAGAGGGATGTATCTAAAAGGGCATTTGAGCTACCATGGACTGGCTCACATGATAAAAGTCAGGGGCAAGGTGGAACAGAGTACCATGAGAACAACACGTGGGGTCTTGGTGATGAACAGGCGGACTATAGTACAGCAAGGCAACAAGAGGGTAACAGGTTTTGCCACAGACCTGGAAAGAGAAAGGTAGGGGAGGAACATTATCTCGTCCAAATCAGAACTATTATCTGGAGCTTTTTTATTGATGTTATTTGTTGTTTATAAACAAATATCTGCAGGGCGTTCCTGGTGGGAAAGATGAGCATGGCACTGAATCGAACGTTTCTTTGGAAGAATTGGATCAGAGGGACCAGGACTACCGTGCAGATCTTGATCACAATCAGAGGCCAAGCCACATTGTAATGCTCCGCATGCTCCCACCCAATGTCACCACCAATGAGGTAAGTGTGGGCTGTGTTTAAGAGTGAATAATATAGGTATGCAGTCCATAAAACCATTGCTTTATGGTGTAGATAATATCATTTACCTTGTGTTAATAAACTTGTGTGTTCATAGATCCGAGCTCAACTGCAAGAACAAGGAATTCAGCCAAAAGAAGTTCGCCTCATGAGGAACAAATCATCAGGTGAGAATTTTTCTGATCCTCTTCTTTTGGGCTGTTCTGTTCTCTGCCTTGCTCAGTGATCATAATCATCCATTACCATTTTATCCATTTTATGTCCATTGTTTTAAAGAGAAAATTACTATAGCTACTGCTAGTAGCTCAATGAAAATGGATGTGCAATAGGATTTTCAAATGCATAGCTTTCTTACAGATTATATGTGCATAGTATAATTCCAATAGAGCTATTTTTACATTTGTACATATATAGTAAGATTTTTTTGAAGAAGGCTTTCTATTTTCTACATACACGTAATAGCTGTAAATTTCTCAATTTTATTGATGTTTTCCTTTCATGATACCACATGATTCATTTTGAAGTGCGGTGTGTCTGAGAGATGAATAATACTAAAGTTAGTCACAATAGTTTAGTGTGTTTAGTGTCTGAAGATGATTGTAAACAGTGTTTGTCATTACAAGACAACATGGCTTTTTGAATAAGGCTTCTGAATAGGCCACTGGCTCACCGGTTTCTGGTTAATGGTTGTGACTTTATGATTCTGTGCTGATTCTGGTCTTTATTGCTTACCTTTCTTAACATACCTATTTTTATATGATCATTTGATATGTGTTAATAGTGACTGTACCTACTATGCAGTGTTATATGCCCCTTGGTGACTAAGGGACTGAATATTGAGTGCTTTAAGAGAAGATTTTTCACTACAGTGCATCATAGTTTAAACTGCCCTCTGAATATTTATACAGCAATTTGTTGTGTGACAGAATGTATGGTTATGTGTGTCCTTGGGTGCTTCATTCAAAGACAATATAAAGCAGCCAGACTCAAATTGATGAGTGGGAAGGTTTCTTCCTCTTTCTCCCTCTTTCCATGACCCTGTTGAGATACATGACATTGCACCCTCCTACTCCTACTGAAAATATGACAGTGCCTTTCCAACTCACTGTCAAATTTGTGTAATTAAAAGGAGTGGAGGAGGCAATGTTTTATTTGATTAGTGCTGATACAGGGTCTCAGTCTCACTCTGTACAAGAAGCACTAACTGCACTGCGTTGTTGTTATGTTGTTGTTGTTCGGTTACCATGGCGCTGGGCGGTGTCCAGGTCAGAGCCGGGGATTCGCCTTCGTCGAGTTTAATCTCATACAGGAGGCCACCCGCTGGATGGAGACCAACCAGGTCACTCTCTCCTACACAGACACTCATACACATATACATATGAGATACATGGATTAGTGCCAAGACAAAACACTGCCCCATTTATATGAGGTAGGTACACTCAGGTACACTAGGTACATTTGTAAAAGATGTCTCCTCTTTCAATGATCAAATTCTAATCATAGTGATTGTCTTGGGCACACCTTTAAATTTCATGAAACTGGACCCTCCAAAGTGATTATTTCCTCAGTTGTTTCAGTACAATTTCAGTTTTAATTATTAATATTTTTATTCTCTCTCCAGCTTTCACTGGTGCATGAGTTTACAAAATCCACCTATTTAATGGGGAGTTGTCACTGGTCTGCTGATCTGGAACAATGTTTTTGTTTTCAATCTTTGATATCTGCACCACCAACCACAAATACATCTTTAGGAGTTTTTGTCCATTTCAGTGACAAAGGTGATGACATTTAATGTGATATGGGAAAAATGGATGTGAAATGGAGGATAAAGACACAACTGAGTGAAAGTTATTCTGTTCTTTAAAATAAACACATACCATCTCAGACTGCTCCAATTTCCTTAAAGCTGAAGGAAGAAATTCAAATGTCTCTGGTTTCCTCATTCTCTTGACCTCAGATCTACCATGTTCTGTCCCTCTCTGCTTCTTGTCCCTTTCATTCTCTCGTCTTTTCTGAGATGAGGCCTTTCTCTATCATGTTTGGACCAAATATAACCAGTGGTAATTCTTTGCTCTTTCTCCCTCTTGCTTTTTCTTTCAGGGAGTGCTGTTGATAATGGGACAGAGGGTGTCGATGCACTACAGTGACCCAAAACCACGTGCCAATGAAGACTGGCTTTGCAATAAGGTTCTGACTAATCACTGCCTGGCTCTTAATTTTATTCTGCAAAGTGTCTTTATGCAGATAAAGGATATTGTTTGTTGTATTTTTTGAACAGTGTGGCGTGCAAAACTTCAAACGGAGAGAAAAGTGCTTCAAATGTAGTGTGCCCAAATCAGGTACTCTATTATTGTTCATTTGTTTGTGTAAGCTGTGTATATGATACAGCAACATAGCTATTCTGGGTCACTTTGTTGCAGAGGCTGAGCTAAAGTTGCCCCAGCTACAGCGGGACTTCCTTGTTAGTCTACAGAAGGATGGGGCCCAGGGCTTGCTGCCCTTGCCAGTACATTACCAGACTTCAAGCCTTTCTGTTGCCCAAGGGCAAGGACAAGCTCTGCAGCAACAGGCAGATGTTGCCAATGATAGTAAGAATGTATATTTGTTATTTTTTTCATATATATATATATATATATATATATATATATATATATATATATATATATATATATATATATATATATATATATATATATATATATATATATATATATATACACACACACACACACACACACACACACACACACACACACACACACACACACACACACACACACACACACACACAGTGGTCCCTCGTTTATTGCCGGGGTTACGTTCCAAAAATAACTTGCAATAGGCGAAATCCGTGAAGTTGTCAGCTTTATTGTTTACAATTATTATATATGTTTTAAGGCTGTAAAACCCCTCACCACACACTTTATACACTTTTCTCAGACAGGCATTAACATTTTCTCACATTTCTCTCTTGTTTAAACACTCTCAAAGTTCAAACCTTAGCATCTTCCTCTGCCTCGACATTGTGGGTTTTGTTGGGTAGAAATCTTGCAAACATACAGCACTTCAGAGTACACACACTGCTAGCGATCTAACATTTATGTAAATTTGGCAAGCCGAACGCATTCTGTACTGTACAGGAGACACGGCACGGAGGAGATTGATTGACAATGGTCTACAGTCCCTTAGCCAATCAGGACGCAGAACACAATGTGCAAGTTCTCACTTAGCCAATCAGGACACAGAACACAATGCGCGAGTTCTCCCTTAGCCAATCAGGACACAGAACACAATGCACGTTCATACGCTGTAAAAAAAAAAAAAAGCATGCAAAATTGCACTAAAAAAATCTGCGAAACATCGAGGCCGCGAAAGGTGAACAGCGTTATAGCGAGGGACTACTGTATATAGCTCTTGGTGCATATCTCTTGTGCTTATCAGTTAACTGTCATTCTGTGATTTACCAGCACTTATCCTCAGAAACCTTGGTCCGCATACCTCTGTTGATGCAATCTTGTCAGCTTTGGCTCCATTTGCAACTCTTTCACCTTCCAACATTCGTTTAATCAAAGATAAGCACACCCACCTCAACAGAGGCTTTGCCTTCTTACAACTTTCAACTATAGTAGTAAGAATTCTTATCTTATTTTATTCTTTTTTTTACTGCATGGTTTCATTGTTCCCAATAAAACATAAACATGCATGTATAAATGTATCTATTTATCATTAGGAGGCATCGCAGTTGCTCCAGATTTTACAGGCACTACAGCCAGCTCTTTCTATTGATGGGAAGGCTATTGTGGTGGAGTTTGCTAAAGGGTCCAAACGGTAAAAATTACCACTATTATAAATGCATATTATGTTGTTATGCAGTGGCTATTTTAATGAAAAGTATCTTACAATTTTGGAAAAAGTGAAGAAGGTAAACTGTGCTGAGAAAATTTTTGGTTCCAGAATAAAAAGGTATTGACAGCTCCCTTTTTTTTTTTTTAGTGATGTATTTCTAACAGATGGCAGCAGAGTGAGTGCTGCTACTGTGGCAAGCACAGCTATAGCTGCTGCACAGTGGGCTGTGACACAGGTAAGCTTGATTTGTTTGCTGAAATCTACTGCATATGATTTGTTGTATGTTTAATTGTAGAATTAAATATTATTTTTTGGATATAATCTTCATTTTTTAGACTGCTCAAAATGCTTCAGGTGAAGGTATGAATGGAACAGCATTTCAGCAGGGGGCAGCAGTGACATATAATCAGGATGGAAACAACTACTCTGGACCAGATAGCACAACTTTTAAAGCCCAGGCACATGCAGGGGTCTTGCCCAGTGCTACAGCGTCAGTAACGGGAGCCTACACAGGGGCATGCCCAGGTTAATATACATTGCAAATGTTAACTGTGTATTATTAATGTGGTTTCCATTCTGAATATCCTTGGCGTGCCTTTTTGTGACTGCAATTGTCATTTCATCAGATGCAGTGACTTCAGAGGGAGCTGTGCAAAAGCCTTTAATTCATACACAGGCTGCTCTCATCACCACATCAGCCACTCAGGTTTGATCTGAAATTTTGTCTTGCTTCTTGTAATTAATTACGATTTGTGATGTTATTTATATTATATTATTTATTTATTCTGTCTTTAACAGGTTGAGATTGTGGGAAATCCTCAACCAGCTGTTTCAAGTCAACCTGCCATTCCAGGCACTGAACATGAGCTGAAACAATACCGTAAGGCCTGTTCTGTCAATGCTCAGCAATAGTAGGGAATTCAGGAATTCATTCTTGTACAAATACAACAGACAGTAAATTTATATGCAGCAGTGTGACTGCAGTAGTGTGACTGTTTCTAATCCTGTCCTGTATTGTCAAAAACAGCTGTCCCAGATATGTCCACATACCAGTATGATGAAAGCTCTGGGTACTATTATGACCCACTCACTGGACTTTACTATGATCCAAATTCCCAGGTAAACATTTTTAATGAATATACTCCATTTAAAAAAGTTACAAGAATATCATTTATTGAAATATTAGCTTGTTTGACCTTGTACTTTTGTTTTTTAGTATTACTACAATGCTCACACACAGCAGTACATGTATTGGGATGGAGAGAAACACACTTATATTCCTGCTGCTGCTGGCGAGTCTGACACTGGCAGTGTAAATTGTAATCTAGCTCCTTCAGACTCACCATTTGCTGTTCCAAACAATAAGGACAAAAAGGAAAAAACAAAGAGCAAAACCGCACAACAGGTAGGCTTCACACAAACTATATGTTATGTTTAAAGCAAGCAAAGTTTTAACTTTCTTGTTTGCATGTCTTACTAAATGGGTCCACACAAAAATGTGAAGCATGTTTTAAAAAAAAAAAAAAAAAAAAAGAAAGAAAGAAATATGTAATTAAGAATTTAACTGCATGTTTACTAAAAGGCAAATTGCATTTTGTGTCTAGATTGCCAAAGATATGGAACGCTGGGCTAAAAGTCTAAACAGACACAAGGAGAACATGCGCACTGCCACTGCTGCTGTTCCCCCAACGTTGCCTCCTGGTCAGATGAGAGTTCGGAGTCACGGTCGCTTAGATGACAACAAAGAATCTGCCAGTGCTGATGCTGGATATGCTGTTTTGGAGAAAAAGGTGCAGGTTTATACATATAAGCTGCTCATGTCGTTCATGTGTTCTTGCTGCAAAGCAATCACAATAATCTATGTGATATGATTCCTGCAGGGGGCACTGTCAGAACGTCCTCAAATTTTTCTGGACCAGATGAGACAAACAAGTGAGGTGAGGATATTGGACATAGTATAGTTATATCCTATTAACTGTTCCAGTTAGTTTCCAATGTAACCACAATGTGTACTTTTTGCAGAGTTCCCCTGTTAGGCAGCAGGGTCTGGTTCCTGCCTACAATGGAGAAGTTGACAGTGATGAAGAAGGAGGCCAGAAAGATGACAGAGAAGCAAGAATGACAGATTGGGTTAAATTGGCATGTTTACTTTGTAGGAGGCAGTTTCCAAGCAAGGAGGCCCTCATCAGGCACCAGCAGCTCTCTGAACTACATAAGGTGTTACTTTAATGTTGATGCATGTCATGCATTAGACTAGGGTCTGTATTTTATAGTTCTGCTTATGTTGGGGGGTTTTTCACAGTAAACTTGTAATCAACAGAAAGGGGCAGCCTAATGACATTTTGTTTTAACTATATTTTTCAGCAAAACCTGGAACAAAGAAAATCTCTGCATGAACTTATTAGCAAAGAGGTTGGTCTGTGGATGCTTTTGAGGAGCTGAACAACATTACATAAAATTCAGATGACTGAGTTTTTGCTTCAGTACTAATTTTAGTGTTACTTCTTTTAGAAATTATCAGATGGAATTCAACCTCCTAATACCAAGAGGAAAAAGATGATCCCTATGTAAGTTTTAAACAACATTTAACATAATAAATTATGTACCTGGTATAAGTATGCTCTGGATACTTTTTTGATTAACATTTGTGTTGGTGTTTTGTCTTTTTTTCTGTTTGTTTGTTTTTTTTCATTAGTGATGGGATCATAGGAACCAGTCCTGGAGCCAGAATGCTACAGTAAAACACGAATAAAGGGCTTGAGTTGCGCAATATGCAAATGAATTAATCCCCCGCTAATTTTTCACATCATTTGACTTCACAGTTAAAAATCAAACCTGCAGATATAACACTTTCAGATTTAATTTACCTCAATAATAGTAGAACACTTAAAACATATCTTGTAGCAGTGAGTGCGGGGATTGTTGCACCCATTTCTTTCTTCCTCAATGATAAGTTCTCAATTGCTTTAGAGCTTGTTTTGTCAATAGGCTTATCATGTTCATATTGTAACCATGAAAATGATCACAATAGAACTTTATTATAACAAAATTGATTTTAGAATATTTTCACCATATATTTGTATGCAATACCAATGCTCTCTCATTCAGTGAATGGTGTGAATTGTGGAAAACACACAATAAGCATTTGTAATACTTCAGTGTTAGGAAAATGTGGCCTAAGAAACAGGCTCTGGTCACACTAATACTAGTGTGTGTACATAAATGTTTTATTGCAGGGATAAAGGTAATGACACAAGCTAAACTCTAGCTAAATTGATTGTTATATGTATATTTTTTTTCATGTAATCATTCTGTAATCATGTCATTTAAAATAAGTTTGACAAAGACTGTTGGTGTCCTGTTAAATTAATACTGGAAGGCCGTGGTTTGAATGAAAAAAGTGCCACAAAGAAGAAGACTAGTGCAACATGCCCTTTGGAAATGATGTGGCTGTTGCTAAAGCACGCGTTTGTCAACTCTCGTCTACCACAGGGTTTCCATGGTAACCACAACAAATGGTTTTCAGCGACAGAGGCCTTGTGTTTTCTCTGCTCAGCGGCAAAGTTTGTACAAATTGGGAAGTATTTATAGAATTTATAGAGTAGGTAATGCCATGTTAGTCAGTACAAGTTAACTCAAGGTGCTATTGTTGTTGTACTTTATTATATACTGTCTGAAATAACTGTTTCAACGAGTAATCAGCTGCTAAACTAGCTGTTAGCTTCAAGCATGTCTGACGTGGAGGACGACACTGTTGCGCCAGATGCAGAAGACGATAAGCCAACACAGGAGCCCGGAGAGGGAAACCAGGTACCTATTCCCGAAGAAATGGCTTTATTCCTGCACAATGTATTCACTAGTTAATTATATTGGTCTATTGCAATGCAATGATTAATTCTTCCAAACCAGGGCTTGTCTCTAAAGAAGAATAGCCCACAGTCAGTTTACTATCATGTAGCCTTTATTTACAGGAACTGGTTCATAATTTAACCCAAGACTGTATACAGAACGGCCTGTCATTGTTGTGCAAAACAGGAAATGGATTAGCACATGCTTTTATAAAACTGGACCTAAAAGAAAAGTAAGAAAATTTTAACTGCAAACTTAGATGATATTTTTTATTGTGTGTTTTAAAACCATTTGACTATTTCTAAACAATGTTTCCAACAGAGGACTAAGTGATATTTCTGCAATCAGTAGCTTTATTCATATACGTTTCCTGGATTTATCACAGAACCGTCTCAAAGATCTTTCTCCTTTAGCATCTCTGGCACAACTTCTTTGGCTTAAAGTAGGTCATCTTCTTTAGTTATAAAGGATTTCCTAATCATTCATTGCAAACAAAGAATGAATGCTTTTCTTTTGTAGGTAGACAGTAATGCAATAGAGTCTTTCAAAGGGCAGCCTTTTGCTCAAATGACATTCCTGCAGTGGATGAGTATGGCAATGAACTTGCTGACAGACCTACAAGGCCTGGTTGGGCCTTCGTTAGAGAATCTTAATCTCACAGGTGAGGCTTTTCATGATACTGTGTTGGTGATTAATAAATTATGTGACTCAACATGCTGAAGTAATGTTTTGAAACTTTTATTGCAGGTAATAGTATTCAAAAGCTTATTGGTCTTGAAAGTGGATGTTTTGCCAACCTAGCTACACTAGAGTTGAGAGGAAACCAGCTGGACACAACTGAAGGAATAAACCTGCCAAATTTGCGTAAATTATATCTGGTATTTTTACTGTCTTTTGTTAAAAACAATGGTATTGATAATGGTTAATGTTAAACTGTTTTAACTCCTGTTAACTGCTGCACTTTGTTCAGGCCCAAAATGCTATTAAGCGTCTGGAGGGTTTGGAGAGGTTAGAGCGGCTTACCACTCTGCACTTGAGGGAAAACCACATAGAAACTCTGGATGGCTTTAACGCTAACATGAAGTGTCTTCAGTACCTCAATGTCAGGTAAAATTATTAAAGAGAAAGAGCACACACAAACAAGTTTACACTGATGCATATGTTGTCCTCCCTTTTTTGTTTTTTCAGAGGTAATGTTATTTCAGATGAAAAAGGCTTGCAAAGCCTGAGGTTTCTTTCAAAAACCCTACAAACTTTGGTGCTTTTGGAGAATCCTTTGGTGGAAATAGCAGACTATCGTATTAATGTAGTAATGATTTTGCCAAATTTGGAGCGACTTGACAAAGATCCTGTTTCTGCTGAAGAGAAGGCTGAAACCCAGGAAAAGCTCAGGGTAAACAAACAAAAAAAAAAAAACGTGACATGATGATGAATGATGTTGAGCTGTTTGTTCTAATGCAATATTGTACTTTCAGGAACTTCATGAGGAGGAAATTCTTGGGCCATAAACTATTGAGTTGCCTTTAGGCGAAATGAGGAAGTGCCCCCTACTTCTCTGAAATAGGTTTTCACTTCACAGGTGACTGAGCTACCCCAATTTAAAATGTTATACATAGATATCCCGCACCGTTTGAAATTCAATAAATTCATATTGCTTATGTCCTGTAGGCTGTTATATATTCATTGTTTTGTTTTCCTTTTTTTTTGTTTTTTTTTTTAAGAATAAAGTTAGTTCATTTCTCATGTGGGTCATTTTATAAAGCCAATAATAAACATCCTTATGTGTACAAATAATTAATTACTTTGCTTAGTCTGTCACCTTTCCAACTATCCTGTATTAGCCTTAGTAAGGATGAGAGGGCAAAATCTGTGGCACCCGCCCATCTTTAGTTTTAAAGGAACAGTAACATTACAGACTGCGCTCACATGAAAATATAATAATAATAATGTAATTCAGTTTCTCGAGATTATCAGGATTTACCAACTGCCAGTTTAGGAAATGTTATTTTATTTTTTGAGAGAAGATCATGCATGTATTGTTGTGCTTAATATAATAGGGTTAGTTACTGCTTGTGAACACCAATGCTTGTGCATAGAAGAAAATAGATTTTGTTTGTTATTGAACCCCATTGCACCCCTTGATAAAGTTAGATAGATTTATGTTTGATCAGCGTGACTTGCGCCACCACTGTCCCTCCAATGACTGGCTCTGGTGGGAGTGGCTGCAGCGCGCCATAAGTCCTGTCTTCCTCGTCTCCCGTCCTTCCTTCTCGGTTGTACTTAGACCGGGCAGCTAGCAGCATTGTGGCGCAGCATTTATCCAACGACACCAGAAAGCTTTAGTACATTTACTCTAACCTATAAAGTGTCAAGTAAACGCTTCTACCTGCAAATAACTCAACCAACATGACTAGCTACCATAAACCCGACGAGAAAACTCTGCAGGGGCTAAAAGATGTTGCTAACAAGCTCAGGATCCACTCCATAAAAGCGACGTGCGCCTCTAACTCTGGGTAAGTTATTCACAACTACTTATATACTTGTAATAATATAGTGTATATCTAAAGAAAGGCGATGTAGTGTAATTCATGAATGTATTACGCATGCTTCACCTGCAGGCCGTGGTGCACGTGTTGTGGATTATGTTCTCGCGATGATAAATGAGAAGTGCGTCTTTTCTCTCAAAAAGAAAAGTTTTATAGTCTATTATTATTATTTGTCATTTTAATTTGTAATGGTTTTGCCAATATGTTGCACACAAGTAGTGGTTGACAATACGAGTTTGGTATTGGTTTCCCACAATTTGAATAATGAGTAGTCTGTAAGAAATATAGCGTAGAGCATTAAAGGTCTTTTAATTAGGAGGTAACTAGAAGTCACAAGATGGTCCAATAACCTCGTGGTCTGTTTGATGCTCTGAATTTAAAACGGTACACAGTACTATTGTTTAGTCATGGTCAGGCCACGTGCAAGTCAAGGTACTCGTATAATATTAAACGTGTGACAATGGCACACAAACACTAAATGACTGTAGTGACCTGTTGCCTAATTTTGAGCACAATTCCTCTAAGATGTCAAAACCTCTTTGCAGCATCATTCCAGGAAATGTCACTGCAGGAACTTCTGTCACCTCTGTGAAAAGGACTGTGCATAACAATGATGTGTTCAAACAATATGTCATAGTGCATAATAGATTTTATATTAAAGATAACACTGTACTTTGAGTTCTGCCTGTGTAAATATACAACTATGTACAAGTTTCCCTTACACAGCACCAACCAATCTGCCATTTATGCCTTTTTAGTATTAATAGTGTATCCATTAGGAAATCAGGAACTAAGGAGACATGGTTTGGCTACTCACCTACTGCGAATGAGGAAATAGGAAAATGTATTGATTGTAAGTTTTCTGAAGTATGAACACTGGTATTGTGTTATCGTCAGTCTTAACAAAGAACAAAACAGAGCACATCTTTGTGTTTCGGTACACTTCTTTCAACATCCGTGACTGAACACCTTGTGTATCTGATTTCAGTTTTTATATGAAATGACTTCATTGTATTTTTCAGCAGCTCATCACTCAACAAAGACTGACTGGTAAACCATGCATAGAGTGATTTAACTTTTAATCGCCGATTATGGTCTATTTTAAGTAGTTTGTGTTCTCAGCATGATTAAATGATGGCACCTTTAACCCTTGTAAGGAACTTCTGATGCTGTTGAGTAATGTGACATTTCTAAACGTATCCCTTACATAGACCAGTATGTGGCAACTAACCATTGCACAAGTTTGTTTATTGATTTTGCAGGGTTGTGGTGTGAGCTGAGCGATTAAAACTAACAATCTATTGACATGAATAGTAAACAATGCTAAGTGTTTCCACAGAAGCATTTAAGTTTATGTTTAAGATTATTGTTTGTAACATTTTTTGTTAAACTAAAATTGAATGTTTTTAAGAAACTTTTCAGTGTGCCTAAAAGATTGACCTGTTGCATGAGCTCAGTAACATTTTAAGGGTACTTTTAGTCTTGTACATGACAGTCTTTCTCTCATAGGCATCCTACATCATGCTGCAGTGCTGCAGAGCTCATGTCTGTACTGTTCTTCCACACCATGCGGTACAAAGTTGATGACCCTCGCCACCAGTGCAATGACCGTTTTGTACTGTCAAAGGTCGGTATTCTTTTTTATATATTAAATTTGCTAACTCTTGTCAAATAAGACACTAAGGTTCCCCATTACTTTTGCCAGGGTCATGCTGCACCTGTCCTGTATGCTGCCTGGGCTGAGGCAGGTTACGTGAAGGAGTCTGACCTCCTTAATCTCCGTAAGATTGACTGTGACTTGGAGGGGCACCCCACACCAGTATGTCAAGAATCATTTTTGCAAGTTTGGACTTTGATCAAATACAATTGAGTACACTAATAGTTTCTTTTCTGTTGATTAGAAACTGGCATTTGTTGATGTGGCAACAGGATCTCTGGGACAAGGTCTTGGGGCTGCATGTGGTATGGCCTACACTGGGAAATACTTTGACAAATCCAGGTATGTCCACATGTGCCAAAATCTGTACATGATAGCGTTTTTTTTAAGAGAATCTATCTAACTAGATTTATTATGAGACTGAATTGTGGTCCAGCAAGACAACTCCGGATTATTTGTAATGCTTTCACTCTTTAGTAGAATTAGCATAATAGTAATCACTGTACCATTTTCACTGATGTTGTAAATGTAAAATAAAATATTCTCTTTAATAGTTACAAGAGATGCTTCTATAACATACAAACCACTCTGTCCTGTTTTCAGCTACCGTGTTTACTGCATGATGGGTGATGGAGAGTGTTCAGAAGGCTCTGTGTGGGAGGCTATGGCTTTTGCATCTTATTACAAGCTAGACAACCTAGTGGCTATCATGGATGTCAACCGACTTGGGCAAAGTGAACCTGCTCCTCTTCAGCATGACATGGAAACCTACCGCAAGCGTTGTGAAGCTTTTGGGTCAGTAATTCTGATAGTGTACCTATACCACTACTTTTATTACATTTTTATAATTTTCAGTCATGTTTGCCTTTGATTAAAACAACAGATATGATCTTATCATTACGCCATGACCTCCATAATGTGTATAATGTTAATGTAATACTTAAGGCTCATAGAATTATAGATTATTTTAAGTCAGTTAATACTTGTTGAGGGTAATGCATGGCTCATGTTTGTGTAGGTGGAACACGTATGTTGTGGATGGACATGATGTGGAGGAACTGTGCAAAGCTTTCTGGCAGGCCCAGCAAGTGAAGGATAAACCCACGTGCATTGTTGCCAAGACCTTCAAAGGCAAAGGCCTCAAAAGTAAGTTTTTATTTAATTTTTTTCTACAAACTGACCCATGTACAATATATCTCAACTTTTTAAACTTGTAACACATAGATATTGAGGATATGGACAACTGGCATGGAAAGCCTATTCCAAAAGACCGGGTTGATGACTTGCTGAATGACCTGAAAGCTCAGATCCAGGTCCCCAACAAGACCCTTTGCCCTTTGTTACCCAATGAAGATGCAGCCCCAGCTGACCTTAGACCTATCTCCATGCCTTCACCCCCATCTTACAAAAAAGGAGACAAGGTACCTTTGATGATTGTTTGTAATGTGTTCATGTGTGTATCTAGATATTCAATAGATAATCAGTGGTGTAAAGGTCAGTTCAAAATATTTAGATGGAAACACTGGGATAAGCATTAACTTGAAGGTACTTGATGTCTTTTTTTCCTCAGATTGCAACAAGACGTGCATACGGTCTCGCTCTGGCAAAACTGGGTCAAGCAAGCCGAAGAGTGGTGGCCCTGGACGGAGACACAAAAAACTCAACCTTCTCTGAGATGTTCAAGAAAGCTTTTCCTGACCGCTACATTGAATGCTTCATAGCTGAACAGAACATGGTGTGTCTAATAAAACCCCACAGGTTATGTGTTTGAGGAACTTTGTACAATGGCAGACTTAATCTGAGTAAGAAACTGTTCAGACTAGTATATCATACCATTTAAGATAGATAAACTTATTCTTCAGTCATAATCAGCTTGACCCTTTATTTAATACATTTACTGTTAATACTAAAAATTGAATTATCTTGCCACAGGTGGGAGTGGCCATTGGCTGTGCAACCCGTGATCGCACTGTTGCGTTTGCCAGCACATTTGCAGCTTTTTTCTCTAGAGCTTATGACCAGATTCGCATGGGAGCCATCTCCCAGTCAAATGTAAATCTGGTAGGCTCCCACTGCGGCGTTTCTATTGGTAAGTTGTTAAAAATTGAACTGTTACACACTGAAAAGATGTTTTCTCTGTCCATTTGCCAACTTCATTTCTCTTTTTTTAGGTGAGGATGGCCCTTCCCAGATGGCTCTAGAAGACCTGGCCATGTTCAGGGCAATCCCAACATGCACTGTGTTCTACCCCAGTGATGGAGTGTCCACAGAGAGAGCTGTTGAGCTGGCAGCAAATACACAGGTCTGTAATTTGACTCAAATTAACAAAGTAACCAAAGTTCTTTGTGTGCATTTGTGTATAATCTTTATTGTTGGTTCTCAGGGTATCTGCTTCATCCGTACCAGCAGGCCAGACACTCCTGTCCTCTACTCTCCAGATGAGAAGTTGGAAGTGGGTGTAGCAAAGGTAAGATTTGTATTTGAGTTGACCCTTATTTAGCAAAGCAATATTCACCTATTTACAGTAATGAGACAAATGTTCTTATTTCAGGTGGTTAGGCAGTCTGACAGTGATCAGGTGACTGTCATTGGAGCAGGTGTTACGCTGCATGAAGCTCTGGCAGCTGCAGACATCTTGGCTAGTGAAGGTAGACACACACCGCCATCTAGTGGACAAGTATCTTAATTACTATGAATATATGTCCTAACTTCTCTCCAACAGATTGTTTTCAGTGGTTTCACTTCATGAGTTACATTCCACAGCTTTAGATACATTTGTAAAGCAATCATTATTTTGTGAATTCCACTAGGTAAAAACATTCGCGTGATTGATCCATTCACCATCAAACCCCTGGATGCTTCCACTATCTTGGCCAGTGCCAGAGCTACAGGAGGACACATCATTACTGTGGAAGACCACTACAAGGAGGGTAAGTTGTATATAGAAGACCTCATTAATGTGTACACTTGATTTTAGAAAAATACATCAGGCCATCACAACAGTACCACCAGTTACCACTTGTTTGGTGCAAAGAAAAATGATATGTATTGTTTGAAAATGCTACTCTAAAGTTTTTAATGTTTCCAGGCGGTCTGGGTGAGGCGGTGCTGTCTGCAGTTGCTGCAGAACCTGGCATTGTTGTTACTCGATTGGCAGTGTCTGGTGTTCCACGTAGTGGAAAACCCCAAGAGCTCCTGGACTACTATGGCATTAGTGCCAAACACATTGCTAATGCTGTGCGTCAAACATTTGCAAACTAAAGTTGCTTCTCTACCCTGCTTACTGATTCTTTCCATATTTGCCACCTTCTGAAGTCAGCAGCTATCACAAAGTCTTAAAGCAGTACTTCATTAAGCCATTGTAATCAGAATGGAGTAAATATGAAGTGTTGGGAAAGCTTTGTGTGAATACAGCTGTAGGCACCTTTAAGCACCCTTTGAAACATTCCTTTTGTCATGTGTTTATCACTGAATACTGTATTGTATTGCATTGCTTCTGGCAGCCATTTTCCCTGCATTATTCAAATGTCTACAGCGTTGCTCTTGGTTCATCATTTCTCTAACTTGGTTGTCTCTCGGGCCTTTACTAAAAATTAATTGTTACTGTTTTTCATCTGCAAAGTTAATCCTTCAGCCTTTTTTCTTGAATTATTCAAGTGTTCAAAGTGTTTAACATAACCAGTCATAGACTGTAAAAAATCATTAATGTCCTATACATTGTTTTGCCCAGTTTGTGTGGTGTGAATAAAAATAACCCATAACAGTTGTTTCTTAATTGTATTTTGCAATATAAAATATCAAGAAAAAGTTTCTTGTTGAATATGTCCTGGATGACTAAGAACCTCCACATATAATAAAATGTCACATATTCACTATTTATTTTTTTTGTACTTTTTAACACTTCTCAATAGAAACTTGTTAAGGGAGTTGACATATTGAGGTTGACAGAGGCTGAATGTGGGTTGTAGATTACAACAAGTTCCCAGCAGTGTTTATAAGAATACTTTCATCCTGTTCATATTTAACTTGGAATAGCACAGGGAAACCTCTGTGTTCCAGTGTTTACTGTCAGGTTGTCTAGTGTGCCATTTGGAGTCTGGGTTTATCTGGCGTCTGGATGATCAGCTGCTACAGAAAAAGGCAATTCTGAGGAGTGTCTACATATACAGCATGTAAAATGGAATTGACTTTAAATGTCAATCCCTGCCAGTGTTGTTGGAACATGTACCTTTATATGACAGATTTATCATGTGTATGTGTGGTTACAGAGCAAATAAGAAAGGGCTGTGGGCAGATTTCACCCCACAGTGAAAATCCTGGTCAGCCTGGATCGTCCTTGAGTGGCACCTGCTCAGATTGGCATTAAAGCCCATGTACACACAGCACTGGTACATGTATCACAACTGCAATGTATGGGTGTACAGTCAGTTTGCATGTCCAGACACATCTTTTGGGAGGTTGTATTTATTTTCATACATAGATGCTAGTGGAATGTGGCCAGACACACTTGACTCCAACCTGAACTGTCTACCAACTTTGTATTTGATTGGAAAATATCCAGGATCAGCATTTATCGCCCTGATGCCAGTCAGTCTGTCTTCTACACCTGCTACTGGATCACATATTTATTTGTTCTCTCAGGGTTATTACAACTTAAACACATCACTAACATCAGAAATAGACTGCAGTGTTTTCATTTCTGTTTTGTTATTCCACTGCTGACTGTTTCTGTGACCAAGGTTAGCAGACAGTTATGAAAGAGGGAGAGGAGACATGGAGCAGGGCGGTATCAACGAACTAAGGCCTTTATTACCAACGTGAGAGTTTATTTTTTTTACCTCTCCACCTCCTAGATATTCCGTCCCATCTTCATGTACTGTCTTAAGTTTTCACCTTGCACAGAAGGCAGCTGACCATAGAGCTTCCACTTCTCATCGAAACTCCCATCTTCTGCTTTTTCTGTGGATTTGCCACTTGTAAAGAACTACACTTTCTGGACTACAACCAGTAAGAAGCCTGTCGCGCAGATGGCAACAATGTGGATTATATTTATTTCTTTAAGCGGCTCTATTTTGGCAGGACAATGCTTAGACCTCTGGCCAGACCATGATGCAAACTTTCTAACTTCACACGAGTCACATGAGTTTGAAAGAGCATCTGTTCATCCAAATGAAGATAATAAAAGAGTGTTAGATAAATATGCTTTAAGAAAAAACAACACTGTAGGTAAGATTCTTGGTCAATGCACTTTAAAGTTAAAATATTATGCATGCAAGATTTATCTATACCAAATCGTTAAAATATGTATTTTCTTTTTTTTGTGGCAAGAAGCTAGAAAAGATGATTTTCTTCAAACAGACACAGAAAAAGAAGGACACCAACAAAGTGTAGACTTCAGAGAAGTGGAGACCAGGAGAAGAAAGAGAGGTGCCTGGGGAAGAAAGCATGCTGCTACTGTGGAGGCCACTGCATATCGAATTGTATGAACCTTTACCATGTCACATAATTCATGGGCATTTTTCATCACTTTCTCTATGTTATGGTTTGGGTTTTTCCTGTTTTTCTGCAGTTGGGCCTGGCACAGCCTCTGAAAGGATGGAGACTCCAAAGTAAAACAGGGAACAGCAGCAGCGAGCTCATGACTGTCCTCAGGGACCTTCACACAGAAAAACGGAGACTCATGGATCAAGGCAAAACAAAGGTAGAGGATGAGGAGGATGAAGAAGATGATGATGATGATGATGATGACGACGACGACGATGATGATGATGATGATGACGATGATGAGGAGGAGGAGGAAGATGAAGAGGTTTTGTTTTTCACTTATAAGATTGAATCTGATGAAGCTTTAATGGCAACATGTTCATTTTTTACTGTTTCTTAGGAAGAGGAAGAAGAGGAGGAAGAAGAGGAGGAAGAGGAGGAAGAAGAGGAGGAAGAAGAAGAAGAAGAAGAAGAGGAAGAAGCAACTGAGATTCCCAGTAACCAAACAGAAACACAGAGCAGTTTTGGAGAGTCCCCTCCAGGAGACTGTCTCATCGTTGACGGAGAGATCAGCTGCAGGGGCCTGGGTCTGACACAGCTGCCAATCATCAACAATCCAGACGTCACCAAAATGGACATGACAGGTTAGTGTGTGCAGGTCTAATATTATAATTATAATATTATATGTAGTAGCAGTTTATGTAATTTCAACATCTGTGTATATATTACTCTTTTTTTGATTGTACAGATGTAATATTTGTGCTCAAACTACTCAAAACACTTAATAATTAATAATTTTGGGTTTGTTTTTTAAGGGAACAGGGTGAAAAGTATCGCTCCAAAAGATTTCTCAGGCCTACGAAACCTTGACACCCTGGACCTGAGCAAAAATGACCTGGTGGATGAATCTCTGAGCCAGAGCCCTCTGCCTGTGAGTAAAATGAGTACACAGTTCTTTTGTACATCCACTAACAGTCCCACAGACTTGTGAACTGTGCCCTCTGGAGGTCATGAATGTATGTAATAGTTTACCTCTCAAACACATTTTATTTAACAGTAAACCTTTGATTTTTCACAGCTGGTGTAGGTCAGTGTTAAAGGAGTGCTGCCTTGAGGCAGCTCCAGTCCAATGAGTAACTTTGTAAATTACGAGACAGTTTTATAAGCGACTTTGCATTTAATTAAAAATAAAAAGCAGTCCTGCCCTGTATCATTACGGTAATCTAGGAGCACTGAGCACTGAGCACTGCATTAACTAATCCTTTCTAAGAATAACATCTGGTCTAACCTTTAAATGACCACAGGCCACAGTGAGGCAGGATACCACATTCTGACCAATCATCACACGCCTCCATCAGCACGTATTCACAGCACTGGCCCGATGGCAAAATCCTATAGCCATTCATGGGGAGAATAAAAACAGAAATATTTTTACGTGCCATTTATTGCTTTGATTTTCTGCACATACTGCTGTAATGACAGAGCAGTGACAGACTGGCTGGAGATACACAGGAAAGGCTTGGGTCCAGTGCTTTGCCCTGACACACATGAACCACAGAAACTGAAGTGCCACACAGAGAGGCTTCGCTAAAAATACAAGATAGATGACGTGGAAGTGATTTTCTCATTTTGGCGTACTTTGGTGAACTCAGGATGCAAATTATGGACACTGAGACACATATCCATTCGTCTTTTTTATCTCTCAAAGCCTTTTCTTTTTCTTTTGCTTCCATTTTCTAGAACTTGACCCTTTTGAAGATGTTGAATCTAGACGATAACCTGCTCACCACAATCCCAGAGCTGCCATCGTCTTTGGAGATGTTATCAATCAACAACAACAGACTCAGTATAGTCAGCCCTCACAGTTTTAGAGGTATGGCCCAAGTCTCAAATACATTAAAGAAAAAACCTGAAATTAATAAATCGTCTTTTGTATCTAGGTCTGACAAACCTTGTAAGTCTGGAGATGGAAGAAAACCTCCTTCATGAGGGGAGTGTGTCACCTCAAGCCTTCAGATCCTTAGAAAATCTCCTGGACCTCCAGCTGGACAACAACCGTTTCCGTTCCTTCCCTGTGGGCCTTCCATCGACTCTGCAGGCAAGCACCGCACCACTTAAATATCTCTTGCTTAAAACTGCACAGAGCTCTCACTTTGTTTTGTTTAGGAGTTGGAGATTAGTGAAAACCTAATTGAAGAAGTGAGAGAAGAAGCACTGAGAGGCTGCGTGAATCTAAGAGTGCTGGACATGAGCCACAACCTGCTGCATGAGCAAGGCATCGCTCCCAGTGCCTGGAGACATGCTCGGTATAACCTATTCATGCATCTATCCATCCAAATACAGCTGGTCATTTTTAAACTAAATTACATGTCCAGTTTCTACAACAGCCACAAGGGGGTAGCTTTGCTTGAAACTGTGACCAGGGACCTCTTGACATCAGAGTTGGGAAATAAGTCCCTTTAAAATGACAGTTCAATGACTATTCATCCTTTTGTACGTGTGTAATTGACTTAGATCTGGTACAGTTTATCTCCTTCTCTCAGTCTGCGAAAATCACTATCATTGTCATTCATGGTTTTAGAATGTAGATATACAGTATGTTGCCCCCCTAAATCACAGACGTACAGTAGATGCATACAATTTTCATCTATACATGTCACAGACGCTTTGACGGCTGACCCTGTGTATTTATATGCGTCCTCATGAGAGAAGAAGTACTCCAATATGTAGTGCCATATTTCTCGAGTGTGGTGCACTGTGCTCTGTGCAGTGTGCATGGTTTAAAAATAGTGAATTCCAGTGTGTTTTCCCTCTCACTCTGGGCTCATTTTGAACCACAGTGGGAAAGAGATGAAAATACAAAAAAAGGCAATCTGCCTTTTAAGATTTAGGAACACACTAGATTGATTTTCGACCTAGAAGTTGTGGTGGGAGCAGTGGTCTTCCCAAAAGCCTCTCAGTCCAAGTAGCAAGTCGGCTTCTGTTCTGCTATTTTGATAGCTTGGCAATGCAACACATAGACACAGTGCAAATTGTACTTGACCTCAATGTCACAAAAAACATGAGACAATGTTCTTAAGGGGTGCAATTCAGAGGCTAAGGGCCTAGGCTGCTCTGAACGCTTTTACTATACAAATATCTTGAGTTTTTTCAGGAGACAATTAAATCACTTCATGCCTTCAACATAGGTCCAAACAGATCCTAAATGTTTTTCACAAAAGGGCAGAAAGTATGCAAAGGTGCATGAAACAAAACTGCTCTGATAAAATCAACATTAGTGTGTTGCTGGGTTGAGCAAAGTGAAGTTAGTGTTAATGTTACCTCCTACTGCGACTAGACATTTGACTGGACGATAATTAGAGCTCCAACTACATGGAGTTTGGGAGAGTTATTGGACATGAGATGGGTGTTGTTGGAGCCATCTGGCACTCTCTATTATGTATCACTATGTACAGGTTTAATATATGTCTTCTGGGAGTATATTTTGTGCGTGAGAGCATGCGTTCTCACTTTACAGCAAATTGTAACACAATAGCAGCTGCAGTGCATTTAAGCGAAGGTATTCATATGTGTTCAGTCAAGACCTTCTGAAGTAGCACAATGAATGCTTTTCAACTAAGAGACATAAAATTACTGTCTCCCCTCTTGCTTTCATCTCTAAAAACACACATATGCTTTTGTAATACACACAAATATGTCATTTCAGATAAACTGTTCTGTTTAAAGCCTTTGTGTCCTCTGCTCGTCACAGTCTTATAACTGCTGCAACAGAGTCAGTCTAAAACATGTTTTTTAATCATTTACAGCTATTAGTTCTTTGTAAACATCCTCTCAATTTAAAGCCCCTATAATCATATTTTGGTGTGGTTTGAATTGTAAGTTTTTGATTTGTTTTGGCACGCAGCTTTATTAGCAAAATGATTGCCACGCTGACATCATCGAGTGTATAAGAGCTTAACCTAAGATCCTTGACAAAGCTACCAAGCATGCTTCTAATCAGAGAACCTAAAGGTAATTTTGTCTGATAAAATTGTGCATTTTGTATTTTCATTTATTTGTCAGTGAGATTTCCACAGCATGATTACTATTGCTGCAGGCTCAGGCTGACTGCATAGAGGTGTAGGTGCAATGATCAGCACTCCAAAGATGTTGTGATGTGTCAGAGGCTGATAAAACAGTTCCCTTTTATTCCCACACCGGTACAAATTGGTTCCACTAAAAGCTTACATAAGCACAACAAGTTCTAATACACATTTTGCATGCTCAATGTGTATGCTTTCCTGTCGATGATGCTTTACTATTTTTGATGATGTACCTTTTTATTTAAAATAGAAGCTGGCCTTGAGGAACACATGTATTCAAATATATTCCTGTTCATATATTTTGCTTATTATGAATCCAGTGCTTGTGCCACAGACATGACAAAAATGTACTTTCCTATTAAGCATCCATCATATGTATATTTTTTTTAACAGAGTCTTAGTCCGTCTAGTCTGCTTGGCACAGTCTCCGTGTGGTAGTATTACCTACTCTGGTTGGATTGCCAAAGTGCAGGGTAGGTTTGGGCAGTGCTGGCACAGTAGTGTGGGCACAGATGGAACTACTTGAGCGAGTGTAGAGTTGTTCTTCTGTGTGCTTCTGTAAGTGAGGTAGAGACAAACGACTCTGTGTGTGCTGGTTCATATTAAACCCTGAGGATGAGACGAGCTCAGATTGATTAATGATGACCATGCTTTGGACAAAACCGTGTAGACTCGCAATATATTCACTACACATTCAGTGCCATTTCAGTCATTATTCAAACCATTTCTTAAGTATGTGATGTGCATGTGCAGATGCAAATAGATGTGTTAGTGAAGGGTGGGGGACTTGATGAAGAGAGGACTATGTGTCCCATTGCTCATTAATACCATGTGGAGCTCTAAGCAGCGGTGGACTGCTGCTGAGTTTCCTGGCAAGCATTTAGAATACAAATCAGCGCACAACAGCTCTGAGCTGAAACAATGCGAGCAGCAGCCACATCTTTACAAACATACAGCTACTGCCACAGTGTGTACAGCAGTATGTATAGATTAAACAAAAAACAGGCAGTGAGTTCAGTAAAGGCTATTGTAATTAAGTAAAGCTGTCTTTGCAGTGCTCCCTTGTGTCCTACCTCTGTTTTATGGCTGCCTCAATGTAATATTTTATGATATTTTTTCATTGTGTTAATGCAAAGTTTTATTGCCTCTTGACAGTGCAGTGCAGTATGAAACAGGGAGTCAAAGCTACTGATTTCCCTCTTCACATAGATTAATAACATTTATCAACATTTGGATCAACTTCATCATCAGTCAGTCTCACTCTTGGGAAACACAAAAGCCACTAAACATTCAGCCTTTAGAAATGAGGAGAGTTTAGGTGTGGGTCTTACTCTACTTTTACAAGGTGCAGAAATGCTAAGACATTGAACATCAGCAAAACAGATGTTGCTCTACACATTTCCCAATCTCTTAACCATATCTGATGTCACTAAACACAGTAATCTAAATGGCTGTACTTGCAGCTGTAAACTCAACAGATGTGCCTGATCTGCAACAAAATCACAAAACTCCTAGACTTTATCTCTTTCCTTGATTTTCACTTTTTCTGCTTGTTCTGTGGCCATGGCTCCTTGCAGTGTGTTGCCCCAGGCCACATTATTGTATCCCCTGCTGCTCTCCCCACAGCTTAGCCTTTCACTCTGCACTCCCCTGCAGCGCTGCACTGGAGTTTAGTGACTACAAAAACAAAAGGGACAATGTGCAGGGAACAGTTTATGCACCGTAGACACTTTTTTCCATCTTAGTGACCTTCTGTAAGAAGGTCATGCAAACTTCTTTCCCTTTAAAGAGGGTTTTGTGTTTCTTTCGTTCAGCTCACTCGAATCCTTGGACCTCTCCTTCAACCAGTTCACCTCAGCACCCACAAATCTGCCCCGTCTGCTACGTAAACTGGACCTCCAGCACAACAACATCACCCACGTCCCTGCCTTTACGTTCCGTCACCTACGTCCTGGCCTGGCATCCCTCCGTCTATCCCACAATGCTTTGAGGAACCAAGGAGTGGAGCGCCACTCTTTTGTGGGAACATACCGTTCTCTTGGTGAGCTGCTATTGGACAACAACCATCTGAGAGAGGTGCCTCGTTGTGTGAGACAGTTTAAGAACCTGCAAGTGCTGAGACTGGACAACAATCAGATCAGGTAAACAAATGCTTTTTTACAGTTAAATTAGATTTCCATAATGCCATGATAAGCCTAAAGCATGCCAGACCTACTTCTAATGCCATTAGCTCTGCTGCGGCCACTCTGTTTGGAGAAATGAGACTAAGAAATTATTGTAAGAAGCTTGGCCCAGGAAATTTGAAGGGTATTTGGCACAAATCGATTTGCAGCTGTAGAAATCAGTGCAGTTACTTTGTAAATACTCTGTGTCTCCTTTCAGGCAGGTGAACAGGTGGGGAGTGTGCCACCCTCGAAACTCAGGAACCACCTTGGCTTCGGTCCACATAGAAAACAACTTGATTAATGTTGAGAAGATTCCTCAAAATGCCTTCAACTGTCTTATTGACGCCAATGGACTTGTCCTGCATCCGCAAATGGGGCATAACAATGAGCAATACATCCCATAAGAAACCACCTAAGAAACATAATCATGCATAATGAACCATACCAAACAAATACATTCTATATCATTCTTTTTTTCCTTCACTGAAATACTAATTTCTTTCAAAGACAATTTTACAATCCTAAAGTCTTCAATTTCTTGGCCTGATATTTCTGAATGAATAAATGTTGTAAAACACATGGATTTCTTTGTAATTCATAGCTGTTTTGTGACATTACATGAAAACTCCCTGCTTTTCTGTGTGTGTGGTAGAAGGACATCAAACTTGAGCCTTATTTTAAGAGAAAGAGACACAGTCTAAGTCTGAGAGGTCCATTAGGAAGTAAAATATAAACATTTTACACATTTTTCATCAGCAGATGAGTTCCAACATAAACATTCACCAGAACCTGTTGTGTGAAAGTACATACATCTGCAGTGAGCCCCACTGATGGCCTCTGAACCACTCTGTAGGATAGCCTACAGTAATCGAGTGCAGAGGCTGTATATGCGTGACAGGACTGGGATACTTGTAGGGGAGTGGGAGTAATTTTTTGGGGTAGCAGAGGGGGCGATGATAGAAAAAAGGACCAAGTGATATGTCTGAGAAAGGAGAGAAACTAAAGGACAGAAAGCCGTCTGAACACAATATAGTGATTGTTCTGTGAGGGTCTATAAGCCGATTAGTGAAATATGAAACAAGTAACTGGACATGAAGAGCTGACTCAAATAAGAAAGATTTAAAACAGAAGGCTACATTGGAAGGCAGCTTTTCTTGAAGAGAACTGAGGCCACTGGAGTGCTGGAGCTCTGCCGACATTATTGACAAACTGACTTCCCACATCCTGCATGTAGAGTGTCTTCAGTGTTGATCAGTCATCACTTGTACAAACTGCCCGCACTTCACTGGCTTTGTTAAGTTAATTAAAAATCTAACAATGCCTCAATTGTTCTGTCGCAATCTTGGCCCAAGATCAGAACCTCAACCATGACGTGTGTATTGTTGAGGTCAAGGCCAGAGAAAATAAATGCTTTTGCGCTTGAGCAATGTTCAGTGGATCAAAAAGTTAATTCCATCCTTGTTATTATTATTCTCAACAATCTTATCCTTTTTAGTGAGAGCAATTTTACAATTCCAAGTGAAGTCATCTCTCTGATTAAAATGATTAGACACATCTAACATGAACTCCTGGAGTATAATTAAAAATGATAAAGGGATTGTGATCTAAAGGCAGTGCATTTACTGAGCTCACTAGTTTGTTCCAGGTATAATATTTCAGCAGAGAGTGGCGCTTCTGTAACTCTAAATGAGGAACAGAAGAGTCAGAAACACCCTGAAACTTAGAAAAGGAGGAGGAGGAGGGTAGGAATCAAGAGGCCAAGGAAACGGACAACTTATGAAACTACCTTTGTACATGATGTGAGCATGAAATACAAACTGACAGACACGTTTATATACACACACTTACTGTACACTGCCTGGGCGTGTAATCACATGTTAAATTTGTGCTTTTAGTCTTCGCGCATGTGGTGCAGTCTCCATTCTCCATAATTGTACAGTCATTTTGCAAACAGCACATTACTGTCTAAGAACCAACACATTCCCATTTATACAGCCGCTGAGTTCCTGCACATACAGGCTCAAGTGAAGAGGCAATCACTTATTTCCCGTTCTCCTTAAACCCTACAACCTTTCTGCGTTTGCTGAGAGGGAATGTCAAAAATCACTTGACACTTCATCATTCTGACAATCATGGCTGACATCCCATTTCATGCAGCAGATGTTGCATATCCCGGCACTTTCGGCCTGTTTGTTTGGCAGAGGGGGCAACACTTTCTTGTCCCATGCTCTGTCTGTTCTACTCAGTGACTGCAGCTTCCTGTGTTTGTTATTAAAAGTGGGGGACACTGGCTGATAAAATAAAAGCAACCAGAGGACACACAGAGACAGGCAGCTTAAGAATGCCTCCCATCAGAAAGAAAAGAGACAAGTTAATGAAGTTTTAGGAAAGCAACTGGAAAAAAATACTGTCAATCCACTTTTTTGAGAAGAAACAATTTGTCATCAGCTTTTTACCATTTTGGTTAAATGTCACATTGAGGAAAATCCTGACTTTTTATGGACAAAAATCAACAACCTCAAAAAAAAGCAACACCTACGCAAGAGCTAGCACTAATCTCAAAGGTGCTTGAACAGCCATAGGACGAAATGAGTTTAATTTGGATGCCAAGCCCTCTAGCTACAGACTAACACCGTAATCAACTGAACCACAGCGAGGGAGAGACGGGCAGACTGAGAAATAAAGACTGACAAAGTGAGAGAAAAAGTCTCTACAAAGCCAGTGAGAGGAAGCAGAAAAAGCAGTAATGTTATCAGTGAAAAGCCTTTATCCAAACGCTGTGCTCTGCCAACAAGCCTGCTCCTGGGCTTCGACTGTCTGCATGTCCCTTTTGCCACCGTGGATACTGCAAACACGAGGAGATAAAAGTAGAGATACCACAACGCTGTTATGCATAAGGAATAAGATCATGGCTGGACACATTGAGTAGTGTCCTGGTGTATTGGACCTGGAAAATACTGTTTGTATGGTCTATTTTGCACAGGCTGGAATAGATCCCAGATGGAGTGGCTTGCCAAGCTCCCTGTGTCTCTTTGGGTGCTGGCAAAAGGCACAGGAAATCAGAGAGTCAGTGAGAAAGAACATTTAATCCTGCCAAAACTAAATTCAATAGAAAACTGTGAGAGAAACACAATCTTAATCTTTATAGTGGCGTCATTTGGATCTTTGTCAAGCAATCACAAACAATTGTGTTAAAAGGTTTCTTGTCATTATACAGAAAACCTCAAACTTGTTCAGCAAAGTATTACAATTGGCAGTGTAGTCAGTGGGTTAACTTTATTGTTACTATGTTTATTTTTGATCAATTTTAGCACAATGTTTACCTTTTTTCTTTCTTGTGAATAAATACAAAGATCATTCTCCTTTCAGCTATAGATGTGGGAGAGCTCTAAACAAAAAGGCAGAGAAAGACGTTTAAAAGGAGATAAATTAGATGTATGGTATTTGTAAGGGATGTATGATCATTTGAAAGTAATGATAATGCTTTAAATGATTAAATGTATGCTGTTAGCTACGGCTGAGCCCACACTTTAACTGCTCTAGGGCCTCTCCCATCTTCTCCCTTCCCTCCTCCTCTGCAGCTCCATCCAAAAGGGGAGAAAGGAAGAAAAGAAGGCAGGCTTGTTAACTTTCTGGGCTCGACCCCGGGCTCCCAGTCATTTCCTCGGGTTGGACCAAGTGAAACAGACACAGTTCTAGACGGTGAAGCCGTGAAGCGCTTGTGAGCAGCGCACCGTGGAGGTAGGACTGTAAGTAACAGACCCCTGGGACACACTGCGATCATCCCTCAATGTGATCTACACACAGACCTGCTCTCCAGGATACTCTCATGCCCAAAGGGACTTGTCTGGCATTGGAATTCATCAGCTCATCTGGTTTCAAAAGGTAGGACTTGTAACAATATTGAACTAATTAAAATCGCAGAAACATAATATGACCACCTTTTGTTTTGATAACAATCTGAAAAAATAGCATTCATAATGAATAACAGATTCAGAAGTTTGCACAACTTTTCAGACTATACCCAATGTAATATTTTTTTTATTGTTGTTGTATATTGATGTTTGTATTTTTCAGTTTTGTCATAAACACATTTCAAACTGTTCCATCCCTCGCTGCAGTCACAATAAATTACAATCAGAAACATGTCTTTCTGTCTGCCACTTTGGACTCTGCGTATACACTAGATGGCGCTAAACACATGAAAAGAATGTGGCACTAAACCACAACAAAGTTATCCTCAGAGCTTAGCAGCAATGCAAGCTTTGCTGTCTTAACTTGTTAAAGACACATCAGACACTATCATTTAATCCATCCCTTTGCCTTCACAGCAACATTCACTGCATTTTTCCCTAAATCTCCATCATCTTTTAGGGTGAATAATAATAGAGCTCATCAATCACTCTGGTACACTTAAATCTAGCCTCTGCACAAATACTTTTCAGATTGACACGTGTTGAAAGAGCTGTGGTATTACTAGATGTATGTTTTAGAGTCACATGTTCATATTTTTAATGCATAAACTTGTGTGTTTTTCCCATTTTGGCTCATTTCTGATGAGTTACAGTTAAAAACCATATGTATATTTAACTAAATCAAACAGTATAAGTCAATGCACAGAGTCTGATGGAGTCAAAGTGATGCTCTAAATCTGTTCGTCCACTATTGAGTCTTGAAGCTTGTATCCATCATCGTTCTTTTTTTTTTTTCTTTCCAGTACTTTTTACTAGGTCCATCTCTCAACTCAGTGGTTTGAATTGACCCTAACTTTACACTTGTCATTCTTGCTCAAAATGTGCTGAATATGTCATTTTGGTTTTCAACAAGCAGCCATTGTTTACAGCCTGTTTAAATAGCCCACTCCGGCCCAGTGCATTCTTTGTGCCACATTCAGTTCTTTGCTGAGGCTCATCTGCCCACAGGCATGGGTCTTGCAGGTCAGCTGCCACTTTTGACTGAATTGGGTTTTGTTGTTGCTCAGTGTTCTCTTTTCTGCCATGGATAGGCCCTGGTCTCTGCAGCGCTGAGCAGCTCTCGACCACATCCAAGCCTGGCGGCAACAAGGAAGCTGCCAAACAGTTCCTTTTTTTAGGGCAAGCAGTCACCAAATTACAGCCACTGGGGCAGTTAACTCCACCCTAAAGCTCCTACTGAATCTGCCTAGCACCAACAGCCCTGTGTGAGTGCCAGGTTCTTTATATGCATAGTATATGATATGTGTTAACTAATATAATACAAAATGACCACATTATTTTATGGATGAGACACTAAAATACTATTTATGTGCATATGTATGAATCAAAGTATTTTCCTTATTCCCCTTTCTTTACCTAAGTTCACCAACTGTATTAAATTAGGTAATTGCCCTCTGTGTGATATTAAATCAGCTTGATTCAATCATTTGAATCAATATCTTTTTAAATGTTTCTGTTCTTGACTACATTTAGTCTTTGCTGTCATAACCACAAAAGACACATATTGCTAGATATTGTGCTTAGTCAGCACAAAGACCACTTGATGTCTCCATCTGATTTCAATCTGTGTGTTGACGTGGCCATTGCCAATATAAATGTCAGGCTGGGAGCTGGTGCTTTTGGCGAGCTCTGTGCCCCACCTTACTCTGCTCCCAAAGGAAGCAACTCAAGGAACAGAGCAAAAGTTAATGTTTGCATCAAAACTCTGCATTTTAATGAATTTTGCCTTCTCCGTCACTGAAACACCAAATGTGGCCAGAAAAATGTGATGACTTTTAAATGGCATTTTGCACTGAGAAATGGGGAAGGAAATGTGTATGTGTTCATACATTTCACATTATGAAAGCTGTGTGGTTGTTGCCTTTCTCTTGACTGTGGTCTTGGGAGAACAAACACCTTGCATTGTCTTGACGACTGTATTCACAGAGAACATATAGTTTACATAGGCATTTGTATCACTTGACAGGGGCACAGGCCTTTCTGTGGGAACGTGGTGGCATCAAAGTAATTGCAGTAGATGGCAGGGGTGACTTGTAGCAGACACTTGATGGATAGCACATATAGGAAATGTAAATATAATCACAGCCTGTGTGTGGGAAACTCAAACACTTAGGGCTGAGTGGTTACCAGATGGTGCTTATCGGTCCATCTATACACCCATCCATGAATCTTATATCTCCACTTCTATTTGTTTCAGATTCATTAGCAATTAGTAAACAGTACAATCTATAGTGTTATAAGAGTAAGGTAGGCTAGACATCTATAAATATAACTAATCTTTTTTGTTTGTTTTCTGTGTCTAATGTAGCTGGTAAACATGTGTAACCAAGGAACTGTTTCCATTTACTCAGTTCTGATTTGAAAAAGGTCAAACACAATGCACTTGATTAGACATAGTAAAATAAATGGCACGAAATGGGTTTAATGTGGTTGTATGTGTTTAAACTTAGGCGCTAATTGGCCATTCTTGGTAAGTACCGTTCCTGGCTTCTAAATGTCAAACAATATCCACTAAGCTCACTTTTTTTCACTTTTATATCGTCATATCCACTCAGCTTATTCCTCTCCACCCAAAATCCTCTAACACCTTTGGCTCGTAAACTGCAGCCACTTTTGTATGAATCAGAATGATGATTGTCTGGGCCCACTGAAAATGCACAGTGGTGTCACATTTTTAGATTTATGCTATACCTCCCAAATTGTTGCAGAAAGTGGAGGCGTATAAATAACAAGTGGTGTCTCCAGTGTGTCCTCTTGTGTGTGTCACGTGTATGATGCTGCTGTCTATACACTATTCCCTGGCTGCGTCCCATTGGGTGCATTCTTCTGACCAAGTCAAGGCCAGTGGTGCTTTTTTCTTTTCTGCAAAATGGTATAATTTGGCCGCTATTTTTATTGCAGGGAAACAGACTGAAAGAACTATTTTCTGTTCTCTGGTCAGCTCCACTTTATGCACAGGCTCTTTTGTTTTACTGATTTGGATTTCTAAACTAATACTCATAACAAAACAACAGCTTGTGTTTTGAATTCCACCAGACACTTTATTATACCATTATCCAAGATTTCGCTGTAAAGTGTTTCCCTACTGGGTAAGATCTTTTTTAACACATTGGTGTTACAAAAAGCATTTGCCTGAATTTCATTTAAAGTCACGCCTGATGTTATGCCTAGTGTTATGTCTAAAACCCAAGATGTATATGTTACTCCCCAGAAGTAAACAAACAATAATAAGATAATGCTATATAATACTTTGCATTTTATTTCAATGTCAAACAATCTATATCTGTCTGCTCTTCCTTATTTTATGATCCATTTCTTCCTCTTCTGGTTTGATTTTTAGTAGCTCTGCTTATATTGCCCCAAATTCTGTCAAAAATGTATCCACACACCACTGCTGACATCCAGACTTTTGTGCCCTTCAGGATTAAGGACCGAGAGATCAAGGACAGAATTAACACGGCAGGATGGGAGATTATAGAGTTTTAGGTCACCCTAGCGAAGCGCCAGCCATCACTTCATTGCATTAGCCTCAGGTTAAGGGTCACAGATTTCTACTGTAAAAGATGAATTGGCCTGGTAATAATTTGTTTTTTCTAGGAACTGATTTTAAAGTTACACAGAGTTAAGTGTGAGATAAAGCAAATAAGCAAGGCTTCCATCACATGCAAGCTCCCATGTCTGGTGACCCCAATTAGCTGTGTGCGTGAATGAGATCATGGAGCCTGCTTTACGACATGCTTACTCACACAGATGTATTTGTAGTTGCGCTTGCACACCCTCTGAATGAATGGTGGCATTGTTTGGGAAATGGTTTCCAAAAATAAAGTTTTCCGCAGCTGAACTGAATGTATCCTCTTCACTACCTGATTGGTTATTCAGAGAAGACTCATGGGAATGTGAAGGAAGCAGACAGTGACATTTTGTCACAGCGGTTTTAATGACTTTCATTACAGTTTATGCCAGGTCAGGCCCAGACTCCATTTCCTTACACAACTCACTCAAGGGCAGAGTTTTAGGTGTGGTGCAAACAGTAGGCTTTTATAATTACAGATGTCCAGACCATTTGATCATGGACTATGTGATGCCCATTTTTATTCATCACTTTTCATTACAGCAAATACAGAATGGTTTCCTTCTGGTCATGGCTGGATAATCTGTGTGGGCTCTGGAGAGAAGGTTTGCTATTTGGCCATTATTGCCACCTGCACTAACTCTACTGTTGGTCGTGTTGAGCATGCACCCTGTTATCAACAGTTTCAATCAGATACAGTGGACAAAGCAGACTAAACATTGGATAATTCCATGTAACTCATGTTGCAACTTCTACCGTCCAGGAGCAATACTTGCCCTCTCTGTGGTGTGTGGTGCTTGTGATTTGAGGCTATTAACAACACTGTCTCAGTAATGAAACATTTATTTTTTTGACACTGACACTCACATTCCTGTCTCACTGAAATTTTAGATATCACAAATCTACATTCTGTTACCATGTTACTAGGTCTCTACACTCAAAATCAATCATGGTCATTTTTGCTATCTGCTCTTTGGGAAACTGCTTAAAAATAACAAGGTATGGTGACCCCAACAAACATTTTTTAGAAGAATTGAATTTGAAAGATTCAGTTACAAGAATACACTTGTAATATACCTAAACATCAGCACAACAATTACAGAATATTAAAGTCACCATATTGCCTAAGTAATAACTGTGTCCCCAAACTGGCCATTTATTTCACTCAGTTTGCTGTGAGAACAGTCTCTGATCTGCCTTTCTGCTGTGTTCACAGGTTTTTGGTTGAAGATGTTTCCTCACAGATCCATCCTCTTGCTGCTGTGTGTAGCAAACCTGCCCTCTCTATTATCAGCATTGCCCTTTGAGCAGAGAGCCTTCTGGGACTTTGCGCTGGACGGCTTAGACAGCAACGATATGATGACGATGATGAGGGATGAAGAGGAAGGCTCAGCCATTGAAGAGATCCCCATGCCCGGCGGACCCATGTGCCCATTCGGGTGCCACTGTCGACTGCGGGTTGTCCAGTGTTCAGACCTTGGTCAGTCCCAGTCTGTGTGAACTCAGATGTGTGTCTATGTGAGAGTTTACTTAGAGCCAGTTAGACTAATATGAGTGTGTGAACATAGCTAATATTTGCATATCTTCAAAGCATAAAGCTTTATTTTGGTGTATTATCTCAGGGTGGGACTGCTCCTTTGGGATAAAGCTGGTGTATTTTGACAAGGAAAGGCATATTATGGAGGGATTTTCTGTTCCTGAGTTGTTATGGGAAAGGAAGCAAGAAAAACTAGAGCGTGGAAACAAAGGAGCAAAGACTTGAGTTGAAGGCAGGATGAAGGAAAAATAACTATAATAACAATTTAACGATAAAATTCTTAATCATTATGACCTAAACTCAAGGATTGTAATTTGGATTGTTACTTTCACAGTACCTTGAATGAATTTAGCCATATTCCATATTAAATTTAGTTTTCCATCTAAATACCACAATTTACTGTTATAAGACTAAATAGCCTTTAGTTTTATTAAAGAATATCTATGTATTCATGCTATATAAGCTTTTTCACTAATATGCTGTCTGTGTTTAGACATAATGGTTTTGTTGAATCACCATTTTACCATCTCTATATACTTACTGTCTCTGGGTTTCTGCAGTGGGGTAAATGTGGAAGCATATAATTTCCCAAGATGTCAAGTGCTTATTTAGAACAGATGTATTTTGGCGGTGGCGTCTGTCTCCTTTCACTGTGTGCATCCCCACATGATGTGGAGTATTTGTGTTTAGGGGCGCTGGGGTTTAAGAGGGTGCTAGTTTTGTCAGTTTGGTGGTTAACGGCTATGAGATTTGTGGTAGATACGGGTGAAGCAGAACCAAGCCGTGTGGTTTGAGGTTTGAGGGGATTCAGACGAGGGACGCTTTTTTAACGATCGTATCAAGTTAATTGGATTATATGCAGTATTTTTTACATTATAAAACATATTCACATTGCTCTAAAATATATAATGATGGTATTTAGCTGTCTTGATGGTGTGACACTTAGATTTGCTTGATTGTTTTTGTTCTTCGTACCAGAGTTGTGAGTAACAGTAGTGTGCTCAGTCCAGCTAAAATGGAAGGTTTCTTTGACACAGGGGCTAACACATTGTCATTAGTGTGAAAGGGCAGATGTCCCTGAAATTAACTTTTAACTTGACAATGATTTTGGACTTCTGAGGAATGCTGAATTGCTGCATTGGGGAAATATGCCCTTTGCTATCACTGCTTGGATTTTTTCTTAGACAGTTCTATATTTTGGAGGCTTCTTTCAAACTGCCCTAAATCTCTCTGTATGACTTTTAGTGCAGGATGAGTTGCCGAGGGTTCGTCTCTGTGCGGTGACATGGAGGGTGTGGCTCACTGCAGCCAAAGCCATATATTTAAAGTTCAGAGATGGACAACTCTGGGTGCACAGTCCTCCCGGTCCGGTGTGGTTAGTGGTGCAGTGGATCCCGGTGGGACAGCTGGCATGTGTACATTCATCCGGCCCCAGGTTGCATCATAGTCTTGGTCCAGTTGAGGTTGGTATTCGGTTGAGCCTGTCTGCTGCAGTTACCACATCTGATACAGCCATCCAAGCAGCTTTGTGATGTGGCAGCATTAATCATCAGGGGTTGGTCGATTATAGCCTTTGCTGAGTAATGGGACAAGTGTATTTCCTAAAGACACTCATTATTAAATAGATGTATGCCTCATATTCACCAGTTTGCAACACCGATTTTCCTTTTTATTCAAACTATATTTAAGAAGGTGTCACAACAAAAAACCAAAGTTTACACACTTTTCCTCTTCCTTCCATTAAGACGTTAAAACACAGCTGTCAGTGCCACTGCCAGACTAATCTTTTATTGGACGTGTGATCTTTCTGGGAGTATTTAAGTGACATCCCTTTTGTTTAATGGAAAGCAGATGGAAAAATGGTGTCTCCATCTGCTGCAGGGAGTGCGTGTGTGTCTAAGCAACAAACCCATAATGTTATGTGCTGTGTGTGACCTCCAGAGTTATGTCTATGTCCAGCTCTCATTAAAATAATATACAGAGAAGCCCTAAGTACTCATTTTGACACAGTGAGGAACTGTCAATGGTTTAATTATCAAGCTTCTAACGCAGTGACTGTTTATTTTCCAAAGCCTGCATCTGACTACAAGTTTGCCCATTAAAAATGCTGGTTTTAGGGTGTAGGTTCACAGAAAACCATTGAAGCATTTAAAGGTTTTCTCTTTGTATTTTTTATTGTCTTTAGGTCTGAGTGAAGTCCCAAAGAATATTCCCCCAGACACTAAGTTCCTGGATCTGCAGAACAACCGAATAAGGGAGCTTAAGGAGGACGACTTCAAAGGCCTTACTAACTTATATGTACGAGTCCCACATACACCCAGTCTGGTCACATTCATCACAGTATTAAATCAGCCCTCTTCCTGAGGATGTGTTACACACTTAGCTCAGCTTTTATTGCCAGCAGTATAGTGTGAAATATCATTATTTCCCTATATTTCCCACAAGATTTAAACATCTATTTCTCGCCCTCCTTTCTCTTGTCACCACTCTGAGAGCTTTAATTGTTCAATTTTTTTAGCCCAAGGCCAAACGGCAGTATTCAGCTCTCATTATTGCTTCATGCAGTCCAAAGGCTTTGCTTACTCCTGACCTGCATTCAAGATTGCTGACCAAAGGCAACATTGACGCTGGAAGTGTTGGAAACTCACACATAACATTACAATAACTGTTCTATTAGACGTGTTTACCTCAGCCTGCGTCTGTAGGTAGTCACACTGCATAACAAACTGGATCTGTTTAATTTCAGTAGACACACAAGGAATACATACATCTCATACTGCATTACTTTTTCATTTGAATAAAGATGATTTGTTCTCTTAGTCGCTATTCTTTTTTCAGGGTTTGTCTCTCAGAAATAATCAAATTTCTAAAGTGCACCCGAGGACATTTATCCCCCTGAAACACATGCAAAAGCTCTACTTCTCTAAGAATCTGCTCACCACCATCCCAAAGAACTTGCCTGCATCTCTGGTTGAGCTGAGGATCCACGAGAACCGCATCAAGAAGGTGGCAGCTGGGGCCTTCTCAGGACTCAGCAACATGAACTGCATAGGTCAGGACATGGATAAATGACACTCCCAACGCTATTTATGGCTTTATACACATGCCACTGGATCTGGTAAATTAAAGGGACGGCAAACTCACACACCACAAATGTTCCACTTATCTTACAGAGATGGGAGCGAACCCAATACACAACAGTGGCTTTGAGCCTGGAGCCTTCAGAGGACTGAAACTCAATTACCTGCGTATATCAGAGGCCAAACTGACTGGGGTGCCAAAAGGTAAAAAAAAGAAAAGAAAAGGTTTATTTTAATATAAATGTATTGCAAAGGAGGAATCACAGTTTGAATATATGATTAAAAGAAGTTCAAATCAAAGAGTTTGTGTTTCTCCCAGATCTCCCAGAAAGCCTCAATGAGCTTCATCTGGATCACAACCAAATCCAGGCTGTGGAGCTCGAGGACCTAAGCCGCTACCAAAACCTCTATAGGTACAGTCAGCAGCTGGCAGCAAGTCTTTACTGAGGCAACTTCTTTGAGCTTCTATGAAGAAATATGACATGGTTTATTATTGTTTATTGTAGAGTTATGACTATTATGTAACGACAGGGAGGGTGAGTAAAATATTTTGGGTTCATCGTTAGTAACTGGTATACAGCCAGGCCACATAGGAGTAAAATTAAGTTACCTGTACTTTTGGAATTTTTATTTGACTTTCTTGTGATAGCAGGTATTGCAAAAGCACTCAAGCTAAAATGTACACATTGTATATTTGCCATTTCCAGGCTAGGCCTCAGCTTTAATCATATCCGAAATATAGAGAACGGCAGTCTGTCTTACCTGCCTAGACTCAGAGAGCTGCATCTGGACAACAATCGGCTAAATCGTGTTCCCGGAGGTCTACCAAGCATGAAATACTTACAGGTGGGTCTGTATAAATGTATGCATGCAAGTAACATAAAAAAAATGCTTTACCTTACTTTTATTTTGCCCATTACCATTTGGCAGGTGGTGTATCTCCATTCCAACCATATTAACCAGGTGGGAATGGATGACTTCTGCCCTCGCGGGTTTGGCATGAAGAGGACTTTCTATAACGGCATCAGTCTGTTTGGAAATCCAGTCCAATACTGGGAGGTGCAACCTGCCACGTTCCGCTGCGTCAGTGACCGACTCGCTATTCAGTTTGGCAACTACAAAAAGTAAAGAAAAGAGAAGAGGGTTAAGAAAGAGAACAAAAGGAGATATTTTGTTATAGATATTATTTGTATTGTTTTTCAATGGGAGTAAGTGAATAGAAATCCAAGAACTTGAAGTGAATGGAAACAAAGAGCTTGCAATACTTCATGTGAATTCTCACATTTGATGTCTGAGATTGTCTGAGGAAATGTTTTATTCATGCAAAACAAGTTATATTACATTACTTTTTCACATGAGGCTTTCAACTATTCTTTTATTTTGTAACTGAATGGAGATTTTTAAAAAGGTGGAAATAATAGTAATGCATTTGAGATATCACTAAGTGAAACACATTGTTTTGCTTTCACCCCTCTATACTGTGATACAAGTATGCCATACTTTTAGTAGTTACTTAATCAAGGCCATGTCACCCTGTTATTACACTGCACAAACTTCAAAGGTGCATTTATAAAGAACCCCCACAAATGTTTTTTTAATTTTTATTTTTTTTATTATTTGATAAAGAAACAAGCAGCCTTTAAATGTTTGTGGTGGTTAAAGCCTGTCAATGTTATGCATTAACTAAATATTATGCTTTGTGTATGATACTGCAAGAGTATTTGAGGAGCCCGTATGCGATGCCTCATTGAAAAACACATGGTGCTTTGCTTTGACACATTGAGAGCAGTGTGTTCACATATTTTTATGAACAACAGTAGTGTTGCTGCATTGTTTTGCACAGTTTTGTTTTTGATTATGCTTCATCTGCTTTGTAGATTCTGGGGAGATGGTTGGTTTACATCACTAGACCTTGGGGGTACTACTTCAGGATTAAGTTTTGTCTCTGTAAACTGCTACTGCTGCATGTGAATACAGGCATTTTAGCCATTTTAGCTGCATTGCCACAGAACAACTGACAGCTCTGGTGTGGATGTTGTGGGAAATAAAGAATTATGAAAACACAATGTCGAATATTTATCATTAGTGTCAGTATATGTTGTTGTTGTTGTTACACTGTTTTTTGTATCTGATAAGGTTTCCTTAGTCCTATCGAGTTGAACCATGCATGTTTCTCATTATGCACTAGAGAAGATAATGCAGCAGCTCCTGTAGATAATGTGGGTTTCTCTTCTCTGTCTCTCTGTTTTCAAAAGTGGCGCTCGGTGCGTCATGCACCATCTGACTGTGACTCTCTCTCTTCCAACAAACGTGTTTCGACGAAGCCGCGGCAGAGAGCACTTGCTCTGTTTGTGTTGACATTGTGAACGGATATGCGGCGATGCTCTTGTGCGTAAAAACGTCTGAGCGTCCTGAAGTAACCAGGTATTTCGTGTTCAGTAAAACATTCGTAAAAGAAGAAAGAAGCAGGGTTACGGAGGAAAAAACACGCTATCGCTCGGTGCATCGCATCTTTGTGGCAGAGGCCCGTCGACTGTGTGAGGAAGCCGGGGGCTGGATTTGGTATGTCGCAGGGACGCTCTGGTGAGTGGCTTGTTCCCGGAACACGCAATGACTGTGGCGCCCTAAGGAAAAAACAGGGAGATATAAGTCATTTCCAACTAATATGATCCTTGAATACGTAGGAGCCATGTTAATAATGTACATGATTGCCCAGGCCTGACAGTCTTGATAGGCTAATCACCTGAATGGATGGATGTCACTGCTGGCGCTAGTACAGCTCTCTGGTGGTCTACATGTAAACCTGGAGCCTCCACGTTTTCTCATTTAAAAGATAGACGCATTACTATTATTTCAAATGGACTAAGCATTAGCTTTGAGGTTGGATTAACTTGATCCAGTGGCATAAGCTCCATGCATATTTATATAAATACTGAATAGTAGTGCTGAAAATAAGGCTTTCTAAATAAAGAAACAGCATGACATTTATTTGTAACTGCCTGTCATTTCCCAGTCTATTTTAGCTCACAGTAGCCTCACAGAGTGAGTGTGTGTTGTTACAGTTCTGTTACTTTGTCTCTCTCACAGAAGGCTGTGCAATGAAAGGAAGAGGAGGAGAGTGGAGGGAGCCCTTCTTGGTCCAGGACTGCTGTTAGGTTGATAATCAGGTAAATAAAACACTGTAAATTGTAAGTAAAATCTGTACAAACCTCCCTGTAATGATAAGCATTACACCAAATGGCAGAGAATGTTATCATCAAGTGTCAAATCAAAACTATCCTGTGTCTGACCACGGGTTAGATGTAGAGTTTTCTATTGAAGCTGAGGTGATGTTAAACACACTGGAACCTGACATTAGGTACTGTCGAAGTTATTATTAATTTACAGATGCGACGCTGTGGCCAAACAGATAATACAGAGTGAAACATCACTCCACTTGCTGGTCCCTTTACCAATTAATTAACTAATTAACTAATGTGTTTCATTGGTCAATGCAATATGATGATATAAATCATGCAAATAAAAAAAGTACATTTAAATATTTTATTTGATCATTTTAGCTTTTATTTTGATAGTGACAGTATAGAGAGATATGAAATGGAAGTGAGAGAGGTGGGAATGACTTAGGATTTGAACCTGCTTAACTTATGTGTTACACAGGTGAGCCACCAAGACACCCTGAAAATACAGTTTTTTATAATGCAACCACTATTTTATTTATTATTTGATTGCAGCATAGCTCAACAACGGACAACAATTCACTTTGTAGCTGAAAGTGCTGTCTGTTTCCCCAGTGTGTGCCAAACGAAAGTGATGGCAGTGCGGCCTGGGCTTCTCCACTACAACAGCTCCCTCCCACAGATGGACAGACTGCACACCTGAGCACCCAGCCTCCTCCCTGCTCCTCTCCCCCTGCCTCTCCCCTGACATTTACCTGCCTATCCTTCACCCTCTTCCTTTCCTTCCTTCCTCCAATCCATCCCACTAATTTACCCGTGTCATATTACTTTATCTACGGATTATGGCGGGTTGTGGCCGCTCTCTGGACTCTCCTTGCACTTTAGCATTGCTGGTTGGCTTCCAGTTTGCCTTTGTGCTCTATTTCTCCCTTGGGGGCTTCAGAGGTTTAGTTTCGGTCCTGGTGCACACCACAGAGCCAGAGTTTGACTACTCTAGACCACATGACGTCTACACTAACCTAAGTCATTTAGGAGTACCACCTCCTCCGCCTCGTAATTCTGGCACCGGACCACCTCCAACAGGGCCTCCTCTAAAAGACTGCCAGATCCCCTCACCCCTCCTGGGTAAGAGTCAGTGCACTTAGATGTGTTACATGTTAATAGCAACGTGAGTAATGTTTAGCACTAAAGCAATGTGATCAATATGACTGAAAGGCTTCGATTTACGCTCTCTAGTTGGGCCAGTGTCTGTCCATCTGTCCTCTCCTCTGTCTCTGGATGAGATCAGACAGAGAAACCCACTGGTCTTGCCCGGTGGACGTTACCGGCCTCCAGACTGTGAACCTCGGCACCACACAGCAATAGTGGTGCCATACAGAAACCGGCAGACACATCTGCGAGCACTGCTCTACCACCTGCATCCTTTTCTCCAGAGGCAGCAGATCCATTACAGCATTTACATTGTACAGCAGGTAAGAGCTCATATGAGGATCAGTAGATGGAAAATTATTAAAAAGGGCTTGGCTCTGTCCCAAAGAAATATAAATGTTAAATAGAATAGATAAATAGATCTGCAGAATAAAAAACAAGACAAAGCTTCTTTTATACTGAGAAGTCATACATGCAAAGTAAAAAAAGATTTATTTATATATTATCCTATATGATGATTATGTCAGTGTTATTGTTTTCATGTGTATTGTATGTGTAACAATTGTTGTTGCTTATAAATTTACTAAGACTGAACCTAAAGCATTAATCTACTTGAGAATGTCCAACAAGATTTTATTTTATATTAAATATGGAAGTAGTTGGCTTCCATAAAATGTGACTTCTGATGCCATGACTGTTGGTTGGTGGGAAAAGAATTTGTGGCTTGTTTTTTTTTCTATTAACATGATGTGGATCAAACCTATAGATCAAAAAATCAATTAAATTAGCTTGTTATCATGACAAAACAAAAGAATTAATAGTTGCATTGTTGTTAGTTAATATTTAAATTAACTATTAACTAATGGTACCAAAATAAAATACAATATCTGTTCCTCGCTTGTTTTTTTCTCTAGTGGGGTAACAGTACCTTTAACCGAGCTAAACTGTTAAATGTCGGGGTGCGAGAGGCCCTCCGAGACGAAGACTGGAGCTGCATCTTTCTTCATGATGTGGACCTACTTCCTGAGAATGATCACAACACCTACACCTGTCACAAACAGTTCCCCATGCACCTGTCAGTGGCTATGGACAAGTTCAGATACAGGTACAAGCACAAAATTACCTTCTGCTTTCATTTTAAGCAATCACTTGTCTTGTGCTGTAATGTGAGACGATTGATGTGACCCCTCCAGGCTCCCATACCCCCAGTATTTTGGCGGGGTGTCTGCAGTCACTCCAGACCAATACATGAAGATGAATGGCTTTCCAAACCAGTACTGGGGCTGGGGAGGGGAGGATGATGACATTGCTGCCAGGTCTGGACATTTGCCAAATCTTGAATGACTTGTGAGACGTGTGCATGAAATTTCACATCTGATCTGTGTATCCATTTCAACTTTCCGCCTATTTTATTTTCTCTTGCTCAGCAGATTTGGCTTTTATTTCTCATGTTTATTGTTTCACTGCCACATCTTTTATTTTACGTGTCCTAACATCATTTTCCATCTTGCCATCCTCCCATTGCTGTGGCTTTGCTATGTTTCTCTTGGGAGTGGGCTCAGTAAGTATGTTTGCTTGGTCTAACTACCAGATCTGGGCAGGGCTTGGTCTTTCTGTCTTTCATCTCTTGACTGCGGTCTCCTCTGTCCACTCTTTGGCTTCTAAAGCAGTAACAAACTCTCAAGGAATGCTATGAATTCTTTAATTATTCCAAGAAACAAGAAACTATTAATATTTCTTTCCTACTTTGTAAAATATTTGCCTTTTTGTGCTTGATACATAATACAATACATAATAACATCACATAATAAGTTACATGTAATGGGCCTAGATGAATAGAGGGGTGCACAAGGACCAAAGATGGAGAAGGGGACCACAGTTCTTTCCACAGTCTGTAGGCTTGTATATGTCACAGTGAAAGCCTTTTAAACTGCATCGCTCTGCTTTAAACATCAGTTGCTCCTAGTTGTAGATTTAATAGTGTTGCTTTCATTACGATTTTTATTGAAATAATTTTATTTCTTTAATTGTGTCTCTATGTTGTGTAATGCGTGTATGGCTAATATATTTCCCCCATTCACGCTCATCTAACTGTCTTTGCAGAGTGCGCCTGTCTGGGATGAAGATTGTACGCCCTCCAGTGGCCATTGGTCATTACAAAATGATCAAGCACAAAGGAGACAGAGGAAATGAACAGAATCCACGGAGGTATGTATAAATACATACTTCCTAAATGTAGTTATCAATAAAAAATAAAAAGAATATCTTATGTAAAGATTAAGACTTATTTTATTTTGCCAGTAATTTGACTAAATTATAAGAAAAAAAAAACAAAAAAGTATCCAGAAACCAAAGCTATCAATCCCCTTGACTCATAAACACAAAATACACATTCTCATTTCCTTTTTCAGATTTGACCTGCTGAAAAGGACCAGACTGAACTGGCGCTCCGATGGCCTTAACTCTCTGACCTATGAGCTCCTTTCCAAAGAGCTGGAACCCCTCTACACCAACTTGACGGTTAATATTGGAGAGGACCCCCACCTTCCGCAGGGAAAAGTACCAATTCCTGTTAAAGTAACACCTGCCCAACGGCAGACCAACAAGAATGCAGCCAAACAGGAACAAAGACCAGAAACCCATGGAGTTGCTGCAATGAATACAACAGTTGGTGTCAAAACAGAACCTGAACAGACAAAAACAGCAAACGAGACCACACAGGGAAAAGCCCAGCCGACTAAATAGAAAGTCTGTGAAATGTTATGAAATAACTGCAGTGTATTAAGACACACATGAGTCACTTCTTCTTGAGGTCGGTGTGTGGTCATGCTTTGACTAAAACCAGGAGAAGATCAAGTCATATCCAAGTAGTCGTGCCCAGCATAATAAATAAGACAGCAAATACATATAAATACTGCTGCTTTTAGATTCAAAAGTTATAAGTGGCCCATCTGCTGCCAGCTGACCTGCAGCTTCATCCAGACTCCAGCTTTAGTCTGCTTTTTGAAGACAAGACTGTAGTTGTCAGTGCACCCACTCTACTGTGGGTTTGTGTTTCTGTGCCTTCTCTCTTTTATGTGCATTTTATAAACCAATAGAGATGCATTAGACTTGAATTGGGGTTTATTTTAACTCTTTTTGCCCCCAACGATAGAAATCATGGACTCCCAGGACTGCCGTTTTATATTTGTGTGCATCGCTGATAATTCTAGAGTTTATATTTCTATAGAGAGATTTCTTTATTTGTCTACTGTTTCTGTTACTATTTCTGTTAATTCGTTCCTTTTTACAGTCTGGTGCCTCTTTTTTAGTTTTGAGACAATCAAGTCACATTGTTTCATACAAAGTCATATGTCACTGTTTTTAAACCTGTCAGATATCCATAGAAGTGGCATGATAGTCGTTGTCTAGTCTGACTATACTCTAAATACATAGAGATGTGCTTACAATATATATATGTGAGTTTATACTGTTTTCTTTAAGATTAGTCTGGAAAACAATACTGTAGACACATAACAACACCGTTTGGTTGTGTTTGGAATAGTAATGAAGCACTGTGCATACATTTGTTTTTATACTAGAAGGCTAATGTCTTCTAGGAAAGACACCTAAGCCTAACTGACCCTCGTGCTTGGAAAAGCCAAATCTTAGTATCAAACCTTCTTGTCACTTTCTCCAAAAACATCTTTCCACTCATTTAGATTGCATTAATGTGACTAATTCTATCTGTTTGAAAGGGTTTCTGTTTGGAAGGGGGTCAGTCTCTAGACTTGAACATTCACATGACATAAAATTTACTGCTTCTATTAATTTAACAATATAATTGATGCTAAATTTAAATAAATAATCATATACAGTGCTATTTTAATATGTAAACATGCAATGTATTACCTATAGCTCATTTGAATGTATTTAATTTTTTGATTTCTTTATGAAGTTGTAATAAGGTGCATCATTACTTGTCTCCTTCCCAAATATCTTATTTCCACCATTATTATTTAAACATCGTGCCTCTGGATTTAGACCATACTCCTCAGCAATGAACTTTAAGTGGCATACTATTAACTGTCTAGTTATTGTACCTTTTACACGTGATCTGGGCTAAAGGTACAAGGTGTTTGATCAAAAAAGCTGCACTGTCTTGTTATTGTGATGAAATAGCGCCCCCCTGTGGTGCAGTCTCGCATAGCGCCAGCTCCTGCTAAAACTGCAGTATTGTGACATGAATGTTAATTATGAGCATTGGCCATTCACAGTTTTCAGCCAATCATATCTTTGCTTTGCAGTTTGCATAGTGTCACATGATTGTATCTGTGAGCTTAAAGGTACCGAACAGCATTTTTACTGGTTACCAGAACCAAAAACATATGTGGGGTGTTTTATGAATGGATATAGTTTTATAGAAAGATTATAATGATTAATATAGAAAGAAATATGGTTTTGATTATGACTGACTGCTATTACAAATGTAATTGGTTATCTTTATACTACTTACAAAAATGATTTAGTTGCATATTAATAAATATACATTTATCATATTGCCTGAGACAATGTCTTAGATATAAATTATTGTATTCTTTAAAGGATGTTATGTAAACACAGCAAATAACCAGTTAACTGTATACTTAACAGATTGTTCTATATTTATGCATAGACTATGTTAAAAGTCAGTATTAATTTCTGACATGTTAGTCAGTACTGGAATTGCAAAATATGTAGTTGAATGCATGTGGATTCAGACTTTATGGTAATGTTTGTGCTGACTGTTCATGCAATCATGTTTAAATTACATGTGAAGGCTTTGAAAAGACTGGATGTTCATGCAAGTCAATGATAGGCAATACATTATTAAATCATGTATGGAAATGCCATTTCATTTCTGCCTAATTATTTACTTTCAGGGGAATTTTATCTTTATAGCACAACACAGTTGTCAACTGGGCTTTACAGAGAGATCAAATGTGAAAATAAAGATTTTTATATATATATATATTATATTTTTTTTTTTTTTTTATATTATAAATATATATATATATATATATATATATATATATATATATATATATATATATATATATATATATATATATACACACACACTCAAATACTTAATGTGTACTTATACTGCTGCAGCACATGGATTTTGATTAATGCTTAAATGTAGCAGAGATCAGATTCCATGCTATATGGCAGATTAACACTCAAATACCATCAACACATGCTCTGGAGAAAAAGAGCAGGATTAAAAAGTTACATGAGACCTATAAATAATCATACACTAAAAAAGTCAAATCATTTTATTTATTTTTATTTTATCGTATTTAAAAAGAGACTGTAAGTGTGCTGATGACATGATCTGATGAATCTAAAATAGTGTGGGTTAATGGCCAACATAGGATCCGTAATACAACCCACAAGCCCTTTATACTAGCTCGTAACAGTAACCGGCTGGGGTTTATATAGTCTGTAGAGCCAGCCATGTATGTTGTGAGACAATGAAGCACCAGGTAGCACCTGGACACCTTTCTAAGACACGTGTGAGTGTGTTACCCTGCCATGACAGCAGTGACAGTTTAGTTTGCACTTTCTCTGCAGCAGACTGACACAGTGGCCTGCTGAAGTGACTGGAGCATGCAGACTCAGAAGGCTGAGACAGCCTTTAGTCACCTCGTGTTACTGTACAGCCTAGGAGACAACCTGACCTCTCCTAGCCCTGTGGCACACACTCAAACCAAACTGTGATGCCAGATATATCAATACTCAAAGATACAACTATACTAAAGACAACTAGAGAACATATACTTTGCCTTTTTATTACGTTTTCAGACATAAAAGTCATACACACAATAAGGAAACTTGTCTAACCTGCCATTATCACAATTGCCATTACAGACATGTTGTTGGAGTTAAAATATTTGTATATACATTCAACAAACCTTGCTTTACAGGAACAATGTTGCAAAGACATAATTTCACTCTACTAATAATGTAATGTACATGGGGCTGAAAGTCTCCTTATTTTAAACGGTAATTTAGATCAGGTTTATATTTTATATTAGGTAATATGTTAAAGGACAGACCTAATCTTCAGAGCTGCAGTTAGAGTGAATTAGTGCAAGGCCCCAATGAGAAAGTCTACCACGATAGTAGGTCACAACATTTGGTTATATAACCACTCTTAATGTTCTGCTCTGAAAAATCACAACATCATTTGAAATAGAAATAAAAGACATGAATGTATGAACCAACATCCTGAGGCACTTCACGCATGGGGGCATTATAATGAGGGAAGGAAAGGGTATCAGCCGCCAGGGTCATCCCGGTTGGACCCCTTATTCCTGTCTCATCCCACGGCTGCTCAGCTGCTCCTGTCATCCATATTTGCAGCTTCACTGGACAATTTCCTCTGCTGCAGGCCCTCTCAGTCCTCATAACAACACATAGATCAAGTAAATTAATTCTGCTATTGTGGCAGTACACTGTAGATCTGGGTCACGTAGTCACGGCTCTGTTTTTTCTGTGGTCACCTGAAGTCATGTCAACATCCTCCTGTCCTCCTACACGAGCTGACCTTGACTTTCCCAGGTGATTTTCCACAGAGGTGTTTGTGCATGGACACCAGCTCCTGCGTAGCTGGCACAAGAAATTCATTGCACTTAGGCCTGTTGTCTGTCTATATACTTTTATGTGTGCACTAGAGAGACAATAGAACAGGCTCGCGCGTGAGCTTGTGTCTAGGTAACATAGGTAGTGCTATGAAAAAGATTGCTGTCTATACTTAGGGCTTGCCTGCGGCTATGTGTGAGGCAGAGGAGTGAATGTGGGAGAGGATGAGAGAGGAGAGAGGGGTAGGAGGGGGGTGACTATGACGCACACTGATCGGCTCTGCTCTGCTCTCATTGGCCAGCACAGCTGCCAGTCAGAGGAGCAGAGAGTCAGCCAGTGTTGGAAGAGCAGATTATGAAGCGGAGCTCGACCAGCGGCAGTCTCCTCTCATTGTCTCAATGGCTGCACACGCATTCCTCCTGTGCTCCCTCGCCTTGCTGTCCGCTCTCAGCCGGCCCGGGCTCGCCTTTATGGAAGAAGAGCTGCAGCCGGGACTCACCTATGAAGAAGTGCCTGAAATCCTGGATAGAAGGTAAATGCAGCCTGTCTCTGTACGGCTATGGGCAGGGGAAGAGGAGGAGGGGGAGGGGTACACTGAGATGCATGCAGGGATGCTGATGTGTTCTTTCTTATAGGGTCCTATCCTTCATTCTTTTCTCTGCTTTCTTCAATTCTCACCTCATAACTTGCTGTTATGGCAAGTGTTTAAAACAGAGTGCTATGGATTTGGTGTATCACCAGTGAACCGCACTGCAAGGCTTTTGTTTGTCTCAGTTCTGGGGACTGCATCAGACGCTGCTCATCGATCATGGATGTTGTCTCTGTACAGTTATGTTAGGAGCTAAATAAGGCTGGGGCAGTGGGCCTGCAGGAAGGAGCACAAAGAGAGGAGAGGGAAGGTGAAAAAAAGAGAAGGAAGAAAAGTAAACAAGGATGGGATATAGAGGATGCTTCAGGGATGGTCTGCTGGGGTCTGTTTACTGATGCAGTCATTGAGAGAAAGGAGAGAGCAAAAGTGGAAAAGGGAATTCTAGCCGGCCTTGTCTGCATAATGCACATTCAGTTCTGCAGGTCAAATCTGGATAAAATATTCAAGGAACAAAACTAAAGGCTTGTGTCCACAGTTGTTGCAACAGCAGTAAACAAAAAGCTGCAGCTTTACTTAGAACCAGTTTTTGTAGTTAACAGACATCCAGGCAAAGAGCTATAATTCTGTGCCAAAGCCAAGTAAGGATCTTGAAACTATGCCATGCGTGATGGCTTATAAAATCCTCTATAGTATGAGAACTGCAAAGCCATCATACAATATGCTGCCATTCCATAGTCCTCTTTAATCAGTTTGTACTTTATCTGTGGCGTCTCTAACTAATGACAACACTTAGAAATGATTACCTTCACAATTACATAAAGTATCTTATCTATACATATGTTTGCACATCGGGGGCAAAATTACTTGGCTTTAGAATTTATTATTCCAAGTCTCCCGAGACTTTATTCATTCCAGTTCAATCTAGTGTTTGTGAATACAACAGATCTTTATCTTAACTTTTTGCAGCGTTTGCTGAGATAGAGTGAATCCTGTTGATTTCGTGTTGGAATTTGATGCTATTTCCTAACTTTGTACCTAACTCTGCAACGTAACAGCTCCAGTCCCATGTCGCAGTTCCATTCTCAGCTCACAGAAACACTACAAGATGTAGTTATATAAGAACAGCCTTTCATTACAGACGCCTTGTACAGCACAGTACATTAATTATGACACTGAGATGAACAGATGGTGAATTCTGAGCACAGAGCCTCTGCTATTGATAACTTAGGGATTACAGAAAACAATGTGTGAAAGAAAATCAGTAATGTGTGGTTGTGTGATATTAGCTTTAACATAATAATATGTAAATATAAAAAACTAGCCTCAAAGTACCAAAAAAAAAAGTGAGCAGAAATCTACCTACTGTAAATCAATATGTTCTCAATAAGATTAAGGGTCAAAAGTTATGACCTAATCCTAGCTCAGGTGTTTAAATCTAAAGTAGAAACACATCTAGGAAGAAAGCTATTGGTTTAACTGCTATATTCATTTTATAATGTCATAAAATAAGAAATAGAAATTACTTCAAAACAGGGAGCAGGGACAAAGCTGGTCACAGGTGTCAAGGAACATGAACTTTTAAGCTGGATGTTTCTAAAGTAGACTTGGAACGGTGTATGGGACAACGTCTGTTTCACAACAACATGTACCTCGACGCAATTTAATTGAATTTTCCAATTCTTCTTTTTGTAAATCTTAATTTAATCTTGGATTTGTAACATTAGTTTGTTTTGTAACCCATATAACCCAGTTTTTAAAGCTAGCTACTGTAGACACTAATTTCATTTAGACAAATGTCCACTGACACACAGGATCTAAATGGTTTGACCCAATTAGTTGAAGTGTAGAGTCGTCTATCTTTTTTTATTAAACTAAATTCCTTGTATAAGATATAATTACTTAGGTTTGTTTGACACCAAGTGACTGCTATTGTTGATTGAGCTCTCAGCACAATGTTGATAATTTTCTTTGTCTAGTAAACTATCATTGTATTTATTCTAAAACCATTAAAAGGTTTTTTCTTGTTAAGGACACAGATTAGACATCATACATAGGACTTCAAAAAGGAATGTGACTGAGGTTAAAGAGCATGAAATAATGACTTCAAATTAAAGGCATTCAACAAATGGATCATTCACTCAACATCTTGAAACCAAGAAACCTGCAAAGTTTCATGCAACATGTAGTCTCTATGAATATTTTTTTTTATGTCAGCCACAGTGTCAGCAGCAAAGATCAGCACAGATCTGATCTCAGAGGTATACAAACATCAAGACAACTGTAGCATTTGACCCACAGGTCAAGTTTGAGCTGCAATCAAAGCTACACTGAAAATGCAGCAAGCTTTGGAGCATCTCAGTAAACACCTGAAGCCTAATCTGCACTGATAAATCTATTAATAGTCGAGCACCTGCCCAGTGTGGACTTAAGATGTGTTTCCCTGCAGCGTCAGGGACAAAATAATTTACCAAAGAACTGTACATCAACTCTAATTAAATCAGTGAGTTCAGATCCATGCTCAGGTTATAAGTCTTGTAGGAACAACATAAACTACTATGTATAAAACTGCAGCAGACTGGATTATCATCGTCATAGAGTTGCTCAATGGAGACAAAAACTTGCTCACCAAACCTTCCTGCTTGGCTGCCCGGCAGAATGGAGACTGATCAGCTGAGCTCCTGTAATACATAAATAGGAAATCAATTGAACAGTAGTGCGGATGCTTGGAGTATTAGTTTACATCTTGAAATTCTGATTTTATTTTCATCAATGACAACAATCCCATATGATTTTCATTGTTCATAATGCGGTAAAGGTGTTCCTTATGTTTAAGTGCACATCTTCATATTTAAGGATGCAGAGAGGATGAGGTGAGCCAAGGAGTGGCTCTGGCATGGCTTTGATTATATAAAGGGCCTGTTCAGCACCCAAGCACCGTGTGACGGGCTGAGCCAATGACGCGGCCGTAGCAATCCAGGGTTGCTGACCTCGCGAATCTGGCACAGGAACAAACGCTCAGGCTTTAGTTAGCACTCACACACTTATGCTCCTACACAGATTCCTCTGGCCAGCTGAGTCCCAGGACGTTGCAGAGGAAGGGAGAAGGCCTTAATCACTTGTGGGAGACATATGGCACTTCATTTACACACACTGACCGTTATAACATAATCACAGCTGTATATAAAGATAAGGATTAGTGACTTTATCTTGTGCCATTTGAATAAGAGTTATATGGTAACAAGTAGGTTAAGTAGGCTTTCAAATACAGCCAGGACATTATCAGTGTAGTTTTAATTCCACTTACATGGACCACATTGCCTCATTCAACAATAGTACAAAAAGTTTCTGAACAATCTTAATAATCATTCCAAGGGACAGGGATGGAAAAATGAAACTTGTGTGAATTTATTGACACCTTATTGTTAACCCAGAAAGTTACCTTAACAATACTAAAATGACTCTACTTGGCCAGTGTCTTGTGAGTATATAGTTGTCATCGTTCTAAGTTCAAATGAACTCTTATTGGTTGAGCACTTGTCTGTGCAAAATGCAATGGGCTCTGACATCATACCTTAATCTCTTCATCTTGTTCAGGGCCTGTGTCCCTCCATAATTTTGCCCCAGTGGACCAGGCCTGTGCTTCACACTAATCCTAATCCATTTGGCTTCAAACTAACCAATATTGTCTATGTGAAAAATCCACAGTAGGGATAAATAGTTTTGTGCTTCACACACTGAAATATTTGGCAAACTAACCACTAACTACTAACGGAGCACTACCGTACTGTACATGGCTTTTGTGCTCATGATGTGAAAATGAGATGGACTGAGAGCTGCTCTGCCACCACTGTTGATATACTGATACAATATTATTATTGTTATTGTTATGATTATTATTATTAATAATGATAATAATAATGATAATAATAATAATAATAATAATAATAATAATAATAATAATAATAATAATAATAATAATAATAATGATAATGATAATGATGATGATGATGATGATGATGAGATGATAATAATAATAATAATAATAATAATAATAATAATAATAATAATAATAATAATAATAATAATAATAATAATAATAATAATGTACTTTCTTTGTGAAGATAATGAGCAAAAATGAAATGTAATTTTACAGCAAAACCTTACTTGTAAAGAGTAAACATTAGACAGTAGTGACAGACAGTAAATGTCAAGCCTGTAGGTTTTAGGTTTAGCTTTATAAGCCGATAATAACGGTCTATTGTATGTAGATTAGGTGGCTGGACGACATCAGGAGATGGTCACAACCATCTCAACAAGCGAACTGGCAACGTCAGCTCTGCTCTTTAAGCCCATTGCTGGTGTCTTACGTCTTTGATTAGACAGCTAAAAGGATCAGGATTAGCTTCCAGACATCCAGGTCTGTAAAAGGTTTAGCTAGGCTGATGCAGGATAGTTGAGGTTGACACGTGAAGGCACAGGAAATGGTTTGTCTTCTGTCCTTTGTGTCCAATGTAGGTCGGTTAGAACTACATCAAACACTGAACATTGAGTTTGTTATTGACTTAATAGACCACAAAGACTTAAAATATAAAACATAGTAAGCGATGGTTTGAATATTGAACTGTTATGTTTATGAATTTTGTTATGTTATATTGTTGACATGGACACGACACACACATAAAGAAATATCATTGCATCTATTTGTTGTTCAGTTCAAGCTGTCTTATAAGCGCATATCATCATATCGTATTGTGACAAAATATTGTAAACAACTATTGCATTCACTGGGCATTTTACTATTGATTAACCTCACTGTGCTTTGATAATTTTGTTTTGTTTCCAAAAGTTTTTCCTGGAAAACTAGTGAATTAAATGAATATTTCTTATACCACTGCAGCACTTAATACAGTTCATGTTTAAAATCAATAAAATTAGCTTTAGAGAAAAAAAGGTTTATCTACGTTTAAAAAATATAATTGATGTTTTATTTCTCTTCCACAGTAATGAGAACCCCAAAAAAGCAACAAGAGTCACATCAAGTAAGTAACAATCACACATGACACAAGACCTGATTCAATCAAAGCTGTCATGAAAATGTGAAACTGATGTGTTGAATACATAGCCCTGACATGTCTGTTATTCTGTTCTGCTGAATACATCTTTGCTACATTGTAAGTAAGACTGCAGGCTTTAAAGAGGGTTGTGGGCAATCCATGCTTACAAGTCCAACCAAATTTTATTGTAGATTAAAACAGGCTTTCCTTAAAAGTTCATAATTATGAATCATATGATGCAGGAACAAGTGATCTTACAGTATTTGTAAACAGAGAACAATACCGTAACTGTGAAATAAAGTGCTGATGAGTCACAGCAATGACGCAAGGCTCTGGAAATAGAGAGGGGCCTGAGCGCTGAGGTGTATGCATGATCTATTTAAGAGTCTGTCTGTGGCACGGCTGAAATAAGTGGAACCGTTATGATTATGTTGCAATCTGCAATGCTGCACTGCAATAACGTTTGATATGTATGCGGAGGGGATTCAGTATGGTGCAGTAATATGTAATGTGTTTTGTGTTTTCATTTCAAGATGGTGGGTACGGTTTACAAAGTGAAGAAGTTATTTTGAAGCCTGAGGATGAAAACCCACTCAGGAGAATACTGCAGGTAGAGACACACTCCATTTCTTTCTCAATATCTCCACCATCAGCCCTCTATCTATTTCTGCACATATAAGCACACCCAGCACACACAAACACACACACACACACACACACACACACACACACACACACACACACACACACACACACACACACAGAAACATGCAGGGGAACAAAACACACCTCTGCTTGACCTTGGATGTCGGCATATTGTTGGTTTCACATTTACCAGCAGTGAAACATCCTTGCCACCCACTCACCCAGAACCACTCACACAGGGCCACTCTAAAATAGAGAAATATTATGCTCAGCTTATGGATTAAGACAAAGATGTCCTTTATTTCAGTGACTATATGGTATTTAGATATATATATATAAACACACTGCAGTCAAATTCATATTTCAGTCAAATTCATATTTTGGAATATTTTGGAATTTATTCTCTATGTTTTTCATTCATTTGTTTGTTCTGAACAAACTACAGGGACAATCTTTTTTGTATAATATTTTATGCTATGGATGTTTAACATTCATAACAGAAGTTTGCGACAGTTAGTACAGTATGTGTCAGGTTTGCCACCAGCGGTTTATGAGACGTGCTGCTGTGTGGAGGTGTCTGAGCTAATGACTCAGACCAAAGTGATCTTGTGCCTGCAGCAGTTTTAAAGGGACACTTATCAGTAAGGTTGCCTTTATGTCTGCACCTCAGTAGCACATCTCTGTCTAACCAGAGACTGCTAAGTCTAATATCATATGATGCCTTTAAGATTGTAGTGTGTTGTACATATCCTACTGGTGGTGTGTTACTATTAACTTTTGCCAGCAGTGAACATCCTGTAAAAATCTGATTAGTGTATCAGACAGATAAGACAAGATCTTGATGAGACCAGATTGATTCTTGACCAGAACCAACTGAGTCATGAGGTTATGTGGGCCGTGTCCTTTAAATAATCCCTTGAAGTGGGACACAGCTCATGTATGTTTCTTAGCAGCTATCTGATCACCCTCTAGAAAACTGTCAAAGAAAGCAGTAATGCTGCTGTCTGCACTTTGGCTGCCAGCTACTGCAGCATCTCTATGCCTCTGGTGAGTTATGCCTTTCTTTGTGTGTTTGCAGCCTTTTAACTGGCACCAGCCAGGGATGTCACACAGTAAGAGGAAGCTGCTCCAGTCTCTAATGGGACCTTATGGTCCCCTGAGTGTGTCTTACAATGGAAAAACCTGCATTTTGTTCAAAGCAAAGCGCCTGGCAATCCGCTATAGGAACCATACTTTCATTGACCTGACTGAAAGGGTCTTTAACCCTAACTCACCTGTTGACACTAAGGGCTCCATCTGCACCAAGGAGAAAGCCACGTAAGTATCAAATGCACAATGCACAGACATAATGAAGACAAATAGTGCAAGTTTAGTGAAAAATGTAAGAGATCATGAATAAGAGATCATCATTATCATAATGGGGGGGTACTGCTTAGTTACATTTAATATTTGGTTTTCTACAGGCTTTCATTAAGGTTTGGAGATGTGGAGGACTTACGAGGTCTAGTCATCAGGTAAGATGACATTTATTTTTTTCTTATTCCTACAGTTCAAAATTATATCTTAAAAGTGATTATATTCTACAAAATGACTGTTTCCAACAGGCTTCAGATGTCCAACACTTTTTATGAAGCAGCGGGACAAAACTGGTTTACTTTAGACAGCGTCCACATTCACTATAACTGGACCCAGGAGGCCACTTTCAATGCTAGTGAAGTCTACGCTCCGGCCACTTCATCCTACCATTGTCAGCATGTCAGCAGTCTGCACAAATATGACACTCTGCTAGTTCCCAGTTCCCATACTGACACATCTGCGAACTGGCACATTACATTCACAGATTTCCAGGTACAACATTATGCAGTGCACTTTGCCTGACATTATACTTCTGTCTACTTGAGCTACATGTGCGTGTAGTTCTGTAACTTTGCCAGCCATTTTTTTTTGTGATTTGGCTTGTTGCCCTTCTGTCTGTCAGTCTGTCTGTTTACCGTCTGTTTGGCAGCCTGTCAGTCTGTCTGTTTAGCCATCTGCTAGGCTGTGTTTATCTGCCTTCTTATTGCACGTATACCTCATAGTCAAAGCTAGTTGTCCTCAAGAGGTTAAACTATAATCTCATTTTACCTTCCCTTGCAGATCCAGGCCTTTAACGTTCAGTCGGACAAGTTTGCGTCGGCCAGTGATTGTGCCACTTTCCTGACACCGGCCATCTTGATGGGTCTAGTGACATCATTGATCTTGCTCCTTGTTTTAGCCTATGCTCTGCACATGGTGGTACACCTCAAGCACATTGATCGCTATGAGGAGCACAAAGCTACAGTCTACTTCCCTCGTAGTCCAGAAGCTGAGTTACCGGACAAGAACAGCCTGTGAAAGTGGCTTGAGGACAACAAGGAAAAACCAAAAGAAGGAGGGTGAAAAGCCAAGCAAAGGACAGTAAAGTCAATACAAGAGGAAAAAAATATCCACCACAAAATACTTGTTTAATGAAAATGGTAACTTTACCTGTTCATATAAAACCTGTAAATTAACTAAAATGCAAACCAGGGTTGGATACTTTTCTTCTTCTTTTATTGACCTAAATCTTGGCATCCTTATCTTAAAAAGGCCTTTGGATGCTCAAGACTCCCCTGAGAGATGGTTTGAGATCCCTATGTCAAGGACAATCCCAGGGCCCCGAAGGGCAACAACACACCTAGGCCTTTACCCCAGCCAGGCATTAAAACTAGAACAGGGTTGCAACTGTGGCTAATGCAGCTAACATCAGATGCTCCCGATTATAAGCGTGTAATACACACAAGCTTCTGACACATAAGGTTGTTCCAGCTTTTATTACATCATACTTTGTCCAATACCTCTGCAAGTAATGTATACAGCACTCAAAACAGCTGGTTTTATAGCCATATTAGCTGCATGACATAAAGAGCTAGTCTTTTCTAGGCAAGATCTGTGTTTCATAATATTCATCACAGGAGTTCTTGCATGAGTTGCAGCTTAAAGCAAATTTGGCACAAAACATGGAATGAGTTTGAAAGGTTTTTGAAGCGAAGGAGAAGGAAAATATCAGGAACCGTGGGTCTAGCATCTGGCTGGAGTGAACGGACCAGCACTTCAAGCCCTTCAGAGCCTTCTGGCATCTCTTAGCCACCCCTGGACAAGACTGCTTGGGACTCAACTGTGAAACGGCCTTTAACTGACCAGCCAGGAAAAGGGGGTTTTATAAACTAGCACAACATTTGTTAGCTGCAAAAGCACTAACAACAGACTTTTAAAGACAATATAAGGAACTATGCTGCACAAGACGGCCCATCCAAGGGCATGGCATTGGGATGTGGGTCTTGGGATGACTTGGCTCTGTAAGAGCCAACTGCTGGAAGGGAGGCCAAGGGTCCTCTATCCACACTACTGGGTTTGACTGCCTATGTGAAGCTACATAGAAGTTGCCATAAATTATGGAAAGTGTTGAAGTAAAATAATGTGAAAATTAAAGCTAAGTGTTAAAGCTACATGTACAAAACAAAAACACAAACATGTACAGACGTGTTACTCTGAGGAGGACTTTTTTATATTCAAAATATCATAAAATATTAATAGGTACAGGATGACTATGCTAATCCTCATAACCAAAAGGATATACAAAGCTGTAGATACATTAAGATCTCTATATGATCATAGCTGTTTACTATCTTCAAATATTGCACAACTAATAAACATAGGTACAAGTAACATTGTGCTATGAGGATTGGTCAGAGTATCACTGCAGATTAGTTTTTTCTACAAAATACCAACATGTCTGTCTTTTTGCTTTAAGCTGAGCCAGATAATGCAAGGTTCAGTGTCATCTAACTGTAAATTACAGTACAAATCTTTACATAAAAGGACGATACTATGGAATGCCGTCCACCCACTGGGACTTAAAGATGCCATTAGTAATCCAGAGGCCACACTAGCAGCAGAAACATCATCAGTACGCCATTACTACTGAGAAAAACACAGCATGACAGTAAATAGATATCTTAACATTCGATATGGCAGTTCTGTCAATCTGTAGCAGTGTGAAATGTGTTCTTTGGTCATAAATGTATTTTACAAACTATGAACTGAGTGAAGGCAGTTTGTCCAAGGACCAACTGATGTAGATTGAACAATAAATGAAGTTCAGACAAAATGGTGCAATGAGTTCATACGGTAATTGCTGTAGTGGCCTAGATAAATAAGTTGAAATGATATGCATATTCATTCATTCATTTTCTACCGCATAGTCCCGTTTTGGGGTCGCAGGTATATGCATATTGAAAAACATTATCACAATGCCAAGATTTCATCCTTCTAAATCTCTTTTAATAATTTGTGGCACAAAAACTGTTCTAAAACTTGTTGATATTAGTAGAATAAAACGACTGCCTGATCCAAGAAAGCTTGCTAAGTGAAACTAGCTGCCTCTGAGGACATCTAGTGGCACCAAGTTTCCAACACGACCAGCTTTACATTTACTGCGTCTGAGCCAACAAGCCACCGCTCCAGTGGAATAGGCCCAGTGACGCCCCCAAGGGGTGGAATTTTATTGGCCACCAAGTGGCCACCACACGTGTAATGCGTTAGTTAATTGACACGTCCATAATGTAATTAAAATTAAATTAATTTTCAGTGACCGAGGGTAAGTGAATACGCCACAAGTTCTGGTCGCTCTCTTTCTCTTCAGAACGATATTCAACTGCAGTTGCGACAAAAATAACCGGACATGAAAAAGCTGTTAAAAAAAGTAATTATTATTATTTTACTTTATATGTATTTATCACATGCTTTTATTTGTCTTAATTAATGATTTGGCTTTTTTGTCACAAAGATGGAATAGTTGTCTTCTAAAGCCCATTTCGCTTTTTTAAATTTCGTCTTCCCGAGTGCAATTGAACGCAGCAGCATCACGCTGGCTACACATGGCTTACAAGCGTTAACAATCCGCTGTCTTTTCTACTATTAAACGGAAAGACGTTAAACTCTTCCAGAAGAAGCGCGATGTCAGGCTGTGTGCTGAAGTGGAGTTCTGTGGAGGACGTGGACAGATTTACGCGCCACGCGTTATTACGCACCGCATCAGAGAGGTTCAGTCTGAGATGGGCAGAGTGCCGCTGAACTGTTTCTGTGTGAGGCGAGAGAGGAGTTACATAAAGACTGTGGTTACACAGATGAGGGCTTCCATTATTTTCTCAGGACTCAGGAGACTAGTACACCGGGTCAACTCGTTCCCACACTGACTTTTGTGCCAAGACCTTGAATTGAACTGTCCCTCTTAATGTGTCTACAATCATCCACCGTCAGTTTGTGGTCGATTATTTGTGGCCCCAGACCCACACCACCTTAACCAGGAGCTCTTAAGGAAAGTAAAATGAGTAAACTGCATCATGAGGGAAAAAAACAGCCTCTCACTTTCACTTCTCACAGCTACGTAGCACAAAGACAAGCAGCAGCGGTAAGACACCTGGATCACTGTGAACACTTACATGTAAAAAGAATTCTCTATTCATTAGAAATATTGACATAAATGGGTCAGACTCTGAAATTAAGTGAGTGAATGACTGAACTGGTGCTAAGGGCCTGACCGCCATTTCAGACAGGTGCAGTTTAGAGTCAAAAGTGTGACTGAAAGTGTGTGATAAAGTCAGACACAGAGAGGTAAATAAGATAAATAGTGTATCTTAAAAAAAATTTTACGGAAAAAATGGGTTTAGCTTTGACTGGATGTTATCTTTGGGACTCACAGTTTAATAATGTAATTCATGAAAAGGATTGTGGACCAGGAACCTGGATGGCATTGCAATGCTGAAGACCCCCTTCTTGAACCGCCACCTTATCGTGGTGGAGGGGTTTGAGTGCCCGAATGATCCTATGTTCCTATCCTATCCCTATATTGTCAGGGGCTATGTGCCCCTGGTAGGGTCTCCCAAGGCAGGGTTCTTGAACCGCTCTTTGTCTGGTCCTGACGGGCCAGACAAAGAGCGGTTCAAAAACCCCTTATGAAGAAAGACACATCAAGGTCCGTGACATCACCTCAAAAAATGAAACCACACAAGCTTTAACATTTCAAATGAACCCAGTCAATACACAAGATTATGGACCACACTCCTTTAACACAAATGCTGCAGTGGATGTGTGAACAAAAAATGATGTTCTGGGCATTATGAGCAAACAAAATGAAATAACTTTATTAATACAGCAACAATGTCTCGCAGCTCTACCAAAGAGAGAGATCCCAATCTTTGATGGTGATCCATTAAAATACCATACCAGGGGCTGTCAACACATTAACTCAGAACAAGGATATTTGAAAGGAAAAACTTTATTAAAGGAACACTTTAGAAATGAACAAAAGGTTGCTTTTGCCTAAATGGATAAAGCTCTACCATGGCCTACTATTAGCAAATGAGGATGTGAAAGCACTGCAGGACTACAGCCTCTTCCTTAGATCCTGCTGTAACGCCATGGAAGGTCTGCAGTCTCTTCATCATCTGGACATGCCCTCCAACCTGATCTATAACTATAAGTTCAGAGAGAGATGGAGACACCGGAGAGCCAAATTCAGTGACATCACAGACTTCATTGAAAGACAGGTGAAAATATATGTTTAAATAACTGAGACTGTTTTTGGCAATATACAAGACTCTACAAATAAAGGAGCCAACAAACCAAAATTACAGCCTCGATCCAAAGGAACCAGCTTCGCCAAGACCATTGACCCTGCTGAGAATAAGCCTCAGTCTGCAAACAGAAAAGGAAATCAAAGAAAATGAAAGGAAAACATGCATCTGCTGTGGAGGAGGACACGGGTTGGCTATGTGTACACAGTTGGAAAAAATGTCACATGAGAAAAAGATAGGCTTCTTAAAGGAAAATGGTGTCTGCTTCAGCTGTTTGTGTACATGACACATCAGTAAAGTCTGCCGCCAAAGGATTTCCTGCTCAAAGTGTAGCCTGAAACATCCCACTGTACTCCACAAAGAACATGTTAATGACTCTGAGCAGACTGAAAGGAACCCAGAGGTCACTGTGGACAACATGCTGGTATCAAGTGGTTTAACAGGGGCTGGAGACCAAGACTGTAATCTGCCATTGTGTCGGAACAGGTGAAAGCTAAAAGTGGAAGCAAAATTATAACCACTTATGCTTTCTTTTGTACAGAGACCTTATGCATAAGCTTCTTCTCACAGGAAAGAAAGGACACATTCTTCTACAGCCGAGGTCGAGCCGTGTTGCCATGTCATTCAGTCAGAGGGGGTTGTGATGAAAACAGCGGTCTGTCCTGTGACCAGTGTCAGCGCTCCTCTAGTGGTCCCTGAGCGCTCACACCGCTCATGTGAATGCTCCTACCGCTCCTGCAACTCCAACCCAGTCTCACCACAAAATGTAAAATAGTCACGTTGGTCCACATGGTAAAACGTATACATTTCACAAAATAGGCCCGAAATTTGTGACACTGTCACGTTTTTTTGTTCCATTCTTTTCTATTGATATCACGTGATGTCAGAGATACCGCAGACGCTAGAGGAAAACATGGCCGACTTACGAAGATTTTTGGAGATTAAATGCTATTTTATTGACTATTTTGAGCACTAAAATCAATTTGGTTAAATTTCTAGCGAGAAGTGTAGTCTTTAAAGGTCTCATTATGCTAAATCGACTTTTCTGAGCTTTAACCATGTTATAACGTTGTTTCTACCTCAAACACATACCCAAAGTTGTGTTTTGTTTCATTCGCGCATGTTTAATTTATTTAGTTTGAACTACAGTCCTTTCGATGAGCTGTTTCACGCAATGACGTCAATATGTGAAATAAACCACTCCTCTCCAGGAAGTGCTCCTCCACACTCCTCCTGCACTGTCAGCTCAGACACAGAGAAGCATCGCTGCTAATGTGTTAGCTTACTTACTGTTAGCAACATGTATTACTAACAAGTATTACTTCATAGCTCTACATATTGCTAGGCTACTTTATTATAGTTCTTTCAATATACTGCACAACAGCCACCTTAGGAGTCTCCAGGCAGCATACATTCTCAACTTCAGTAGGCATTGTATGGCCATTTGCATGTGCACCTATAAACAGAAGCAGTTAACACGCGCTATGCTACCGTCTACACCATAGAAACATACACAAATAGCTTCTCATTTACCAAGCAGAAACGTCTTGTAGAAGCCTTCGAGGTCTTTGTGTTTGCCCATGTTCTTCGAACTCAGAGTCAGACTCTGGGTCGAAGATATACGGCTCAGTTACTCTCAAAGCCATTGCTGAAAAAGTTATTACTACGATGTACCGTGTTTACTTCAGTCTGTTTCCAGCAGCTCTAGCGTGACGTCATGAGTGGGCGGAGCCAACACGGGAGAGCCGAGCCTTAAAGTGACAGCGCCAAATCAGACCATTCACTTTGGACTCATGATGAGAGCTCATCCAAACCGCTTGTATAAGATCATTATTGTGTGTTTCATGTTGCAAAACGTGATATGGTAACCTAAATGTATCCAAAATACACTGTATAATGTTCAAAATAGTATAATATAGGACCTTTGATCTTATAATCTTCTATTTACTTCATATACGCTTTTATTTATGAGTTTAAACGAAGATCTTGTCCCGGCATTGTTAAAATTGTTATTCTGTCACGTTTTGTTTCACTGGTCATCTCTATGTTTTTCAGCGTAAAATCTAGGAATTATCTCGTGTTATTATTGATTTATTTTAATAATAAAAGGGTGCTGAAATAAGTTTCTTTTTTATAAACTTAATTAGTACAAAGATGCGAGCTGTGCTTACGTGGACTCTTTAGGAACTAGTTTCATACATAGCTTTATTAATTTGCATACATTTGTTACTGGTTGCAACTCAGAAAACACAAACACAAGGATAAAGTTAACAATATTTATTTTAACAATAATATTCAATGTTTCACTGTAACCATTCATCGCTCTCAGAAGTTTACAAACCCGAATTAATCCAATACACCACAGCATAAGACGGACAAACCCACAGAACACGGCACTTCAACCCAAGATACACAGCAAGATCACTGCAAACGTTACAGCAAACAGACACCGCAGATGAATTCACTCCAAACAAGATCAGGTTTAACAGTGTTCTGACAGGCGAGCGATATGGATTTTTGTAACGAGGAAGTGACCCAAAACAAAAGACAGGACATACAAACAAAAATGTAAGGATAGTCAGCTTTAAGGCGGGGCGGACTAACTAAAACAAAATCAAACTATAAACTATAACTAAAGGACAGCAGGAAGCAGTGAGATAACTGTAAAAACACATAAAATACATCTTTAATCATTTTGTCTAAAAAGCAATTAAAACACTGCATACCTCCCAACGCCCAGTCAAAGTACTTCAGCAGATTTCAGTAGAACCTTCATTAAAACCGTGTGACCCTATACACAAAATAGGCTATATATAAAATCAGCCATACCATTAAAAAAGTTACAATAAAGCCTTATTTACCGTAGACTGTCGCAAACCACCCAAACACCAGAGCGCGTGGGCCCAGCAAACCAGCACCTGGCCACCCACAGGAAACTGGCACCTACCCGGTAAACGGCCATCTTCCTTTTATGGGAAGTAAGTTTCCGGGTGAGAGCGACACCCAGAGGTACCACGCGTTACGCATTAACTAAAATAATATTTAGTTAACAAGAGCAGTGGTGAGAAAATGACATTTATTTTTGCCTTTACTTGTGATTATGGGCTTCAACCTTTACATTTATTAGTTACATGAATTTAATGCATGAAAATGTAGACATTTTACGTTTTTAGTCTTGCCAGCTACTTATTTATTATTATTATCTATAAAAACATATTGTACAATACAAGAGACAACTAAACAAAACATTATGTGTAAATGTGATTTTATTGTTTGGAACATTTTTACGGATTTGTTTAGTTCATGGGGGGAAACATTTGAGATCGTTCACGGGCATTATGATGCGTACGGAGTCCCAGGAGCAGTCTGTACGGATACAGAGTACCAGGGGCATTCTGTACTGATGTGTACGGAGTACCAGAGGCACGAAACTCCAGCAGGCCCGTGGATTGGTAAATAACCCAGGAGGGGACTTAAAGGTGGGTGAACATGCTCGAGAGGTGAGCGGGGAGCAACCGTGGGGCTCAGGGATTCTAGCCTCTGTGTTTTTACCCGGTTTTGCGTGGCTGTAACTCAGGCTGATGCAGCCGTGTTCCGGCAGCTCCCTCATGTTTACTGCGGGCCTGGGGCGTCCAGTCTCGCTCTTTTTAGCCGGTTTTGAGTGGATCCAGACCCCTTGTGAGGCCGTGGTTCTGACCAGGCTCACGGAGCTTGGTCCTGGCTTCAACTTTATTTTAGACGGGGACAGTCACACGGGGGAGTTAGCGACCAGCAATAAACCTCGGCGTCTAAAGGGCTAATTCAAAACACTGGCCCCTCTAAAGCTCCACCCCTCCTCTCCGCGCATGCGCAGCTGTGCCCTGGGAGCTGCTGAGTCTTTTCACTGAAGCAGCTTTTAGAGCAGCACAAGACGGGAGCCATGGAGGAAGAGTTAAAATGTCTGGTGTGCGGTTCTCTGTTCAAGGAGCCCATTTTGCTGCCGTGTTCCCACAACGTGTGCCTGGCGTGTGCCTGGAACATCACGGTTTAGAGCAGAGCCTCGGGCAGCTCGCACTACGACTACTTGGACATGGACAAGATGAGTCTGTACAGCGAGACGGACAGCGGCTACGGTCCCTACACGTCCTGCCAGCGCAAGTCTCCCAACGGCGTGAGGGTCGGCTGTGTCACCGGAGCGTTAGTCTGGACGAGCGGGGGCTGAGGGGCTTCTCGAGGAACCGGCTGCTGGAGGCAACAGTAGCGCGGTACTAGCAGACCCGAGGTGGCGCCGGTTCCGCCTCATCCACGTCCGTCAAGTGCCAGCTGTGCGACTGCAACCCAGTGGACGCGACCGTGATGTGTGAGCAGTGCGACGTGTTTTGATGTAACAGCGGTAACACCCCTCCCGCGGACCCATCTGTTAGAGACAGCCAAAGAATTTGAAATGGACTTTGCAGGAAACACAGGCTGCTACTCGGCCTTTGTGGTCTGGTCCGGATCAGCCATGAGGATGTTTGTGGATGCCTTCAGCAAACACGGAGGAAGAAGACGCTGGGGTAAAGTTAGTACAGACTAAAAGAAATCTGGACAGTCCACTAAGATGAGCTGTTGTGTTTCACAGGTGTAAAGAGTAAAGAGAGCCTGTCCACTGCAGCAGAGTGTGTTAAAAGGCCAAGGAGCACTGATAATCTGATAATGCTAGATGCTGACTATGAGCATTTTTAATGTAAATTTCAGATGCAACAGCATAAATGAGAGTTGGAGTTAATCACCTGTGGTTGTGTTTTCAGGGTGAGATGCGTAGCTGTGGCACCACCAGCTTGGAGCAGTACACAGGAGAAGACTGCTGGGTGAACCTGAGCTACACCATTGTGTCCTTCACAAAGCAGATGAGCTTCTTGGAAGAGGGCCTGAAGCTGTACTTCCCTGAGCTGCACGTGGTTCTGCTGGAGATGATCCTGGTCGCTGTGCAGCCTGTGGACTACAGTCTCCGCTGTGAGCAAGACCCGGTGAAGAAGAGTTTTATGGGGCTGCCTGTGGTTAGAGCTCAGGTTTGAGGAGAGCGTAGGCAAACCGGCTGGACCTGAGGAAGAGTACCAGACCGGTCAGGATCAACCCTGAGAGTAGCACATCTCTGGTCTGAGACTCATGAGAACTAACAATTCACAAAGAGCGTGAGACTGTACTAAAGGAAAGTGACTCCCAAAAACACAAAACAAAAGAACCCCCTTTACTGATCTGTCATTTCAAATGTGCACCTAACACTTTCCAGATGATGTTGGCATGTTGTGGATAAACAACCTCTTGATATTAATGTTATTTTTACACTGCCATGTGGTAAATGACACACTATTGTAAATGAATGTTTGCACCAAAAGATGTTTTGTTTTTACTTTCAAATGTCATATAATGTGTGTGAGAGCTTTTTAATGCTGGATGAGAGTTTGGTGTTGATATTAGTCTGTTGTATTCAAGCAAACTGCGACTGAAAAAAGGGACGACTGAAATTTGAAAGTCAAAATGGCTGATTTGTTTGTTGTAAATAAAGGTAATGAATTGCTACCATTAAAGGTGTCCATAGAGAAATAGCCTTTTTCTTTGTACAACACATTTTAACAAGGTGTCACTATAAACCAGTATAGACAGAAAAATATCCTCCAGTCCTAGGGTTTGGTCGGGCCAAGAAAGAAACGTTTAGACATTTTGAGTTGTAGCAGATATTTGCCAAAATTTTGCAAAAATACAACTTCTTCATTAAACTTATTATGTATTAACATTTTGTGGTGGTCCATTAGGCGCAGAGGGGTTTTTTCACCTCTCCAACCGTACACCCACTTTTAAGCACCCTCCCTGTTTATGTGCCAAGCCCCGGTCCGGCCCGTGCTCCTGGTACTCTGAACACATCAGAGGGCCAAGCCTAGACCCGTGCTCCACATCCAGGCCCAGGCTCAGCCCCTGGTTCTACACACACACACTTAAAACTTGCCCTTGGTACTCCGTGACAGAACTTGGAGCAGGAGCCACTCCCCGGAGTATAGCCCCCAACACTCCACCCTTTGAGCCCTTCTTCTTCCCCCTCCATCTCTCTTTTTCTACATGGATATGAGTTATTTCCACGGGGACATGGTAGCCCATGCATAATTCAGGCCATCTTTCGGGAAATTTCACAGGCGCTTATGCGCTTGTTTCGTGTGGACAAAAACTCAGAGACAGGTTTCAAGTTTGATAAAGGACCTCACAGGCGCTCCATCCTGTTAAGCCCGGGTCAGAACAGGGTAGGAGACATTAAACTCCCCCGCCTCTCCCCGGTGAGGAGAGGAGAGTTGGGTACCCAGAGGCGCGCGGTGGGACCCCACACCGTGCTGCGTAAAAGCTGACAAACAGCCGGGAGGAACGGGCCTCCCCACGAGACTGGCGCGTGCGCCGCCCGTGTATACCGTCGGAGCTAAGCGCGGGCCCGCCCGGTGGCAGAGAGCTCTCCCCGGCGGTCAGTTTCCCGGCGCAGGCTAAGTTCATCAGTCAACATGACTTAACCTGTGAGACAAGCATATGAGACACAGTACTATAGTAGGATTAAGCAGGAAGCCCGTGTGGCTGAGCGGGGCATCACCGCTCAGCTGGTTTCACCATACTGCCCCGGGCCCAGGGCAGCAGGCTTGAGTGAAGTCCCCCCGGGCAGGGGTGGCTCTTAGTCAGGCTTTGAGAAAAAGTGTCTTCCGGACAATTACATCCACTCTGTGGCCGAGCCCCCCGCCCAGGGGCCGCCAGCCAGGTGGAGGGGCTCCGTCGTATGGCACTTTGGACAGACGGGGCGTCTGGGTCTCGCTTCCCACGGATCCGGCCGGGGAGAAGCCGCCCTCCCCCGGACCGCAGAGGCGAACTCCCAGCGCGCAGGACACAAACTCAGAGACAGGTTTCAAGTATGATAAAGGACCTCACAGGCGCTCCATCCTGTTAAGCCCGGCAGGCTCACCGGCCGGGGCAGAACAGGGTAGGAGACATTGAACCCCCCTGCCTCTCCCCGGTGGGGAGAGGAGAGTTGGGTACCCAGAGGCGCGCGGTGGGACCCCCACACCGTGCTGCGTAATAGCTGACAAACAGCCGGGAGGAACGGCCCCCACCAGACTGGCGCGTGCGCCGCCCCGTGCATGCCCTCGGGCTAAGCGCGGGCCCGCCCAGTGGCAGAGAGCTCTCCCCGGCGGTCAGTTTCCCGGCCCAGGCTAAGTTCATGAGTCAACATGACTTAACCTTTGAGACAAGCAGCAGGATCAAGCAGGCAGCCCGTGTGGCTGAGCGGGGCGCCACCGCTCAGCTGGTTTCACCATACTGCCCCGGGCCCAGGGCAGCAGGCTTGAGTCGAGTCCCCCCGGGCAGGGGTGGCTCTTAGTCAGGCTTTGACAAAAAGTGTCTTCCGGACAACCCCCTTACTATGTGGCTTGGCCCCCGCCGAGGGGCCGCCAGCCAGATGGAGGGGCTCCGTCGTATGGCACCTTGGACAGTCTCGGTCTCGCTTCCCACGGGGCCGGCCGGGGAGAGGCCTCCCTCCCCCGGACCGCAGAGGCGAACTCGCAGTGCGCAGGAACCATCCACTCTGGACCAGAGACGGAACCAAGCAGAGGCCCTGCGAAGGCGAGTCACGTAAGCCCATCGACCAGGCAGGCAGGCGGAGGGGCTCCGTCATGTGACACCTGGGAAAGACAGAGTGTCTGGGTCTTGCTACCCATTCTGCCCCCCTTAATGTAAACCCTTTTATTTTACCATGAACACAGTTGCGTTCATGTTTCAGTTTTCTAATTTTGTACACCTGGTTTTTATAAAGAACACACTTGCGTTCTCTTTACAATTTTTAAACTTTAAAAACCAAGGCATTTTTAGTAAGTTTGCTTTCCTGTTTTTCCCAGATTCCATTTTAGAGACGGGCCCCCTCCCCGGCAAAACGGTGCCCAGGACACAAACTCAGAGACAGGTTTCAAGTATGATAAAGGACCTCACAGGCGCTCCATCCTGTTAAGCCCGGCAGGCTCACCGGCCGGGGCAGAACAGGGTAGGAGACATTGAACCCCCCTGCTCTCCCCGAAGAGGAGAGGAGAGTTGGGTACCCAGAGGCGCGCGGTGGGACCCCCACACCGTGCTGCGTAAAAGCTGACAAACAGCCGGGAGGAACGGCCCCCCCACCAGACTGGCGCGTGCGCCGCCTCGTGCATGCCCTCTGAGCTAAGCGCGCGGGCCCGCCCAGTGGCAGAGAGCTCTCCCCGGCGGTCAGTTTCCCGGCCCGGGCTTGAGTCAAGGACCCCCCGGGCAGAGGTTGGCTCTTTAGTGTCTTCCGGACAATTCCCCCCACTCTGTGGCCGGGGCCCCCGCCCAGGGGCCGCCAGCCAGGTGGAGGGGCTCCGTCGTATGGCACCTTGGACAGTCTCGGTCTCGCTTCCCACGGGTCCGGCCGGGGAGAGGCCGCCCTCCCCCGGACCGCAGAGGCGAACTCGCAATGCGCAGGAACCATCCAC